>MCJB01050686.1:4154-84858 GCA_002018475.1 Nicotiana obtusifolia | reverse complement strand
GAGGTTGTAAAAACTTTCTAAAACATAAAATGGGGATTTGAATGTCGATGTGAGGTCGGAATTGGATGATTTTGGTATGCTTGGACTTGTATCGGAATGCGTGTTCTGATTTTATGAGTTTTGTCAGGTTCCAAGGTATGGGCTCGGGCTTGACTTTTTGGGTTGACTTTTTGGTTTTCATTAAAGATCGAAACTTTATAATCCAAAATTATCTTCTATGGTTTTTATTTATGATATTAAGTTATTTTGGCTTGATTTGAGCCGTCCGAAGGTTGTTTCACATGGGGAGGTCTATTTAGAGTATTTATTTAGCTTCTTTGAGGTAATTATGTTGCCTAACTTTGTGTGGAGGAAACTACCCCTTATGATTTGGGTTGATTGCATTATTTGAATTTTGTGAAAGACGTGTACGCGAGATGACATATGCGTAATCTGGGCTTATATGTGGAAATTGACCGATTTAGATTCTTAGGCTTCTTTCATGTATTTATTTGAAGTTGTTAGCACATGTTATATCTTTTATTTGTCAAGTTTACTCTCACATGCTTTAGTTGAAGTTGTTAGCGTATGTCATATCTTTTATTGTCAAGTTTACTCTTATATGCTTTATTTGAAGTTGTTACCTCTTTATTGTAATGTGACCTCCTTTAGTACTGTGTTATTTTTAATTGAAATTGTTGTTACATGATATCCTTTCGTTGTCAGGTTATTCTCATGTATTTAGACTTAGTTGCTATTTCATGACCATGTCTTTCATTGTTAGCTTATGTCATTCAATACGATTTGAAGTTGTCATTTCATGGAACTACCTTCATTATTGGGTTTATTCTTAAACAGTTAGTTGAAGTTGAAGTTAGTGAAAGCCATTAACCTATTTTAGTTGAAGTTGTTGTTTCATGGAGTATTATTCATTGTCGAGTTATTTTTCCCATTTTATTTTGTTGCTGTTGAGATTCTTGTACACATCGTGGTTAAGTTGTGGGGTATGTATTGTGGTGATATTGGTATTGTTATTTTGAAAAGGGTTGTGGCCTATGGGCACTTGTGGTACGAGTTGATATGTCATGTTGTTGTGATGTTAGCACATGTGATTTGTTGTGTGGATTAATTGTGGTTATGTAGTGCATAAGGATGGCATCTCACTGTTGTTGATCGTGCAGAATGATACGGGTGGCTATTGATATATTGTCTAGGCGGAGTGATATAGGTGGCTATTATATTATGTCTAGGCAGAGTGCTATGGGTGGTTATTATGCTATAGTCTTAGCGGAACGATATGGGTGGCTATTATGTTGAGACATATAGGTGGCTATTATGTTATTATCTGGGCAGAGTGATAAGAATGACTATTATGATGTTGTCAACAGGGAAAGATATGGGTAGCTATGTCAGGAATGATATGTGATGGCTTGGGGGCATAATGTTGATTATATTCATGTGATGGTGTGATTTTCATTGTGTGTGTCATGCACCTTACTTGACTTGTTGTGTTGTTCCCAAGGAGCTACTCGATGTCTTTGATATTACTTGTTGACCTGGATTGTAATAGTTGTTGACGCCCAATTTTGTCCTTCTATACCTGAATTTATCACACTGAGCTGCTATTTTACTTTAAAAGGCCATAATGATACTTATAATATTTTTTATATTATTACAAATATAATAAGGTGATTTTTTACCCTTTGTCATGAATTTTGTTACATATTAATCTATTAAATAAATAATTTTAGTCAACATACGGCATTGCAATTTATTTGCACTTGTTCAAGTATATTTACATAAAGGTGCATCTATTTAAATATTTATTTTTCACTTCACGAACTGTATTTAAGTATTTAAATTACCATTAATTAATTAGTTTTTCCTATTATCATCATTACATTATTAATTTAATCCTATAATAGTATTAAATAATTATTAGTATCATCATTGGTGTTATTATTATTAATTATTAATGTGGCATTTTAGTTCAATAGCAGCCCAGGCACTTCCCCATTTGTCTAGCCCAAATCTTTTAATGTTTAGTTTTAAAGGATTTTGGCATGGTGTAACAACCTACCCATATAATTAGCATGAAAAATCCCTAGTTATAGATATTGGCATCAGGTAGCCAATTAATGTATATCACAATAATATGTAGATCAAGATGTATATCATAATTTTATTTTACTTTTTTGTGTATATTAAAATATATATATTAAAATTTTATTTTTCTTCTTTGTATAGCTAAAATATTAAATTATAAATATAGTTGTTTAAAATTTATTGTTGTCTCTATGTCAATGTAGATCCAAGTGTATAACAAAAAATAATTATATTATTTGTATATCACAATGTATAACATATCAAATAATGTGTATACCAAAATGCCATGCCGGGATATTTGGTTATGGTTTAGGTGATACCAAAATTATATTATTTGTATATCACAATCTATGTTCCATTGTGGTTATGTGACTTGCTGGGATATTTGGTTATGGTTCAGGTGAGTTTCGGAGTGAAATGGGACACTTAAGTCCCAAGGTTGGAAGTTTGAGTTGCAAGAGTTTACTGTAGTTTGACTTTTGTGTAGATGACTCCAGAATGGAATTTTGGCTATTCCAATAGCTCCATATAATAATTTTGGAATTAGGAGCATGTCCGGATGTTGATTTGGATGTCCGTAGGTCATTTTGGCTTGAATTGGCGAAAGTTAGGAAGTTGAAGGTTTGGAAGGTTGAGAAGTTTGGCCGGGAATTAACCTTATTGATATCGGAGTCGAATCCCGATTCTAAAAGTTAGAATAGGTCTGTCATATCACTTATGACTTGTGTGCAAAATTTGGGTTCAATCGGAATTATTTTAGTATGATTCAACTTTAGATTTGGAAGTCGGATGTTCATAGTTTTAATATGCTTAAATTTTATTGCGATTCGTAGAATCGATGCTGTTTGATGTGATTTTTGACCTCGAGTAGGACCGTTTTGTATTTTTGAACTTTGTTGGTATATTCAGACGGGGTCTCGGGGGCCCCGGGTGTGAATCAGGATGAAATCAAATCATTTTGGACATTGGTTGATTTGCTGAACCTGCTGTTGTTCTGGTGTCATCGCACCTGGGGGGAGTTTGGCCGCAGGTGTGGGCACGCAGGTTCATGAGGTTAATTAGTGATTTGAGTAGGAAAATTTGGGAAAAATATTGAAACTTCTTAGACTAATTTTTAGGGATTTGAAAGGCGATTTGAAGTCGGATTTGAGTAATTCTTGTATAGTTGGACTAGTTTTCGAATGGGTGTTCGAATTTTATAAGTTTGGTCGGATTCTGAGATGCGGGCCCAGGGTTGACTTTTTGAATTGACTTTTTCTTTCTCTCTAAAGATTGTAAATTTATTGTATGGAATAGCTTCCTATAGTTTATATTTATGGTATGAAGTTATTTTGGCTAGATTTGAGTCGTTCTGAGTTGGATAATCGGGGGAAAAACTTAGTAGTGGATTGAGTTAGCGTGTTTTGAGGTAAGTGTCTTGCCTAACTTTGTGTGGGAGAATTACCCCACAGGATTGGTGTTGTTTTATGATAATTGTGATATGTGAAAGCCGTGTATGCAAGGTGACAAGTATGTACAGATTAAATGTAGTAATTGACCTATTTTAGCTATGTAGATTCCTTTGCCTTTAATTTAGCTATTATTGTTGACTACTTTGGCAAGTTGTGGTATTGGGAACTTGAGGTGTGATTTGTGATACGTTATGATATTGATATGCATGCGGTGGTATAAGGATTGAGGGTTGAAACACATGTAGTGAGATTAGGGGGGCTTGATATGTGTGTTGCTAGTAGGGGAACTACATGAAGCCAGAGGGTGTGATAAGGTGGGCTAAAACGCGAGTAGATATTTCGAAAAAATAATCTTTAAAACTAAATGCAAGGCTCCCGTGGTGATATAAGGAAAAATTGTGATTTGTTTTGTGATATGATACTACGAGGAGATGCCTAGGTGGTGATTCTTGTTGATTCTTTTTTATTACATCACTTGTGTTTTGGTTGCTTTGTTTCCTTGGCATATTATTCCTTGTTTTATTCCATGATGCCTTATTTGCCTTAGTTCAACGTAGCTATTCTTGGTATATTTCTTCATTGTTTCATTTCCATTGGTTATCATTATTACATTGTTATATACCTGTTCAGTTTTCATATTTATTCCAGTAGTGCCTTGACCTGACCTCGTTGCTATTCTACCGAGGTTAGGCTTGGAACTTACTGGGTATCATTGTGGAATACTCATGCAACGCTTCTGCACATCTTTTGTGAAGATCTAGGTACCTCTTACCAGCCTAGGTGCCAGTGAGTCGAGCTCGGATTTGGAGACTTCAAGGTATACCTGCCGGCGTCCGCAGGCCTGGAATCACCCTCTATCTAGTTCTATTTTATTTTCCCTTGTTATAGATGCCGTTGTATAGGGATATTCAGTATACTCTCGTAGAGCTGGTGACTTAGAGAATAGGTGTCATCACGACATTCTACAGAGGAAAATTGGGGTCGTGACAAGTTGGTCTCAGAGCTCTAGGTTCATAGGTGTTACGAGTCACAAGCGGGTTTAGTAGAGTCTCGCGGATCGGGACGGAGACATCTGTACTTATCTTCGGGAGGCTATGGAACTATTAGGAAAACTTCACTTCTTTGATTCCTTATCGTGCAGATTTGTTGATTTCAAAATTCTGAATCTTTGTCTTCCAATTCTCTCGCAGATGGTGAGGACACACACTGTCGGATCTGATGATCAGACACCCGTGCCCTTGCTAGAGCTACGAGAGGCCGAGGCTAGGGCTGGGGAAGAGGCCGAGGAAGGCACGTGGTGCAGCTAAAGCACCTGTCTGAGCTGCGATAGAGGAGCGGCTAGTAGCTCTAGTTGGAGGGCAGGCACCTGAGGCGCCTGTTGCTACCCTCGCACTCCATGAGACTCTCGCCCAGTTCCTGAGCATGTTTGGTACTCTAGCTCTAGAAGGGTTGATTCCACTTGCACCAGCCACATCTCAGGCTGAGGGAGGAGCACAGACTCCCGTAGCCCGTACCCAAAGCAGCGATACTATGTTGACCAGGTCCCAGATGTATACCAGTGCAGCTGGTTGTCTGAGTTCAGCCCCAGCTTAGGGCAGCAGCGTCTGAAGAGGAGCGGCTCAGACTCGAGAGGTACAACAAGTACAGCCCTCCTACCTTCAGCGACCTAGCTACATAGGACGCAGAGGGATTTCAGGAGAAGTGCCACCGTATTCTCCGCACTATGGGTATCTTGCAGAAGTGAGGGGTTGCATTTACTACTTTCCAACTGTCAGGACCATCATACTAGTGGTGGCAGGCTTATGAGGTAGGTAGCCCCACCGAGGCATCTTCTCTCACATAGGCTCAATTTTCGGAGATGTTTCTGAGAGAGTTTGTTCCTAGAGCCTTCGAGATGCATGGCCCGCGAAGTTTGAGTAGTTGTTGCTAGGGTGGTATGACCGTATCAAAGTATGCTGTCAGGTTCAGCAAGTTGTCCAGACACGCATTTGCCTTAGTCTCGACAGTCAGAGAGCGGGTTTGCTGATTTATCAAGGGGCTAAACTATGGTATTAGATTTCGCATGGCTCGAGAGTTGGAGACTGATACCCCATACCAACAGGTGGTAGAGATCGCTCGAAGATTAGAGGGTAAGCAAGGTCGACAGAGAGAGGACATGGAGGCAAAAAGGCCTTGAGATTCTGGCACATATAGTGGTGCCCGTGCCTAGTTGCAGCCTGTCATGGTAGAGGCTATGTGAGCCGTCCAGTTCATTCAGCACTTCCAACTTCCAGTGGTATTCCGGCTACTCCTAGGTCTCAGGTTGCATATTATGCACCGCCACTGTCTAGTGCACCTCCTGCACGGGGTGCTTTCAGCTGTCGGTCCAGCCGGCCAGGCACAAAAGCCAGTTTCAGTAGCCACGTCCTCCGATAGCTTGTTTTGTGTGTGGTAATACTCGTCATATGGTGAGGGAGTGCCCCAAACTTAGGAGGGGTGCACCTCCATAGGCTATTCAGGCTCTTACGTATTCCACAGGGTTCCTACACTTCTCAGGCCGTGGTTACCGCACCTGTTGCCACTCGACCTGCTCAGCTAGCTAGGGGTAGAGATCAGGCGGGTAGGGGTCGCCCCAGAGGGGAGGCCAGGCAAGATGTTATGCTTTTCTAGGTAGGAATGAGGGTGTTGCATCAGAATCAATTATCATGAGTATTGTTCCGGTTTGTCATAAAGATGCATCAGTCATATTTGATCCAGACTCCACTTATTCATATGTATCATCTTAATTTGTTTCATATTTGGGTATATCCCATGATTCTTTGAGTTCTCCTGTCTATGTGTCCACGCATGTGGGAGATTCCATTGTTGTTGACCGTGTGTATCGGTCGTGTTTAGCTGTTCTTGGTGGTTTTGAGACTAGAGTTGATCTATTATTACTTTGTATGGTAGACTTCGATGTTATCTTTGGTATAGACTAGTTCTCGCCCTATCATGCTATTCTAGATTGTCACGCCATGACTGTGATGTTGGCTATGCCAGGTTTACCACGGTTAGAGTATAGGAGTGCATTAGATTATGTTCCTAGCAGGGTTGTGTCATTTTTAAAGGCTCAGCGGATGGTTGAGAAGGAGTGTGATGCTTATCTAGCCTTCCTGAGGCATATCAGTGCTAATACCTCAACGGATCTTCGGGCATGCCGCTCGATAGGGAACTCAGCCCATTTCTGATCCTCCATATCGTATGGCCCGAGCGGAACTGAAGAAGTTAAAGGGGCAGTTGCAAGAGTTGCTTGATAAGAGTTTCATTCAGCCTAGTGTGTCGTCATGAGGTGCTCTGGTCCTGTTTGTGAAGAAGAAGGATGGTTCAATGCGCATGTTTATTGACTATCGTCAGTTGAACAAGGCTACAGTGAAGAACAAGTATCCATTGCCATGCATTGATGACTTATTTGATCAACTACAAGGTGCCAGAGTGTTCTCAAAGGTTGTTTTGCTGTCAGTCTATCATCAGTTCAAGATTCAGGATCCGAATATTCTGAATACTGCCTTCAAGACTCAATATGGCCATTACGAGTTCCTTATGATGTCATTTGGGCTGACCAATGCCCCAGCAACATTCATGCTCTTGATGAATAGTGTATTCCATCCCTATATTGACTAATTCATCATTGTGTTTATTGAGTATTTAGATGGCCCGGTATGAGGCCAAAATAAGTGGCGTTAGCGGTTTCCGGTGCGTTGGTTTGAGCCGGGTGAGGCGATGCTATTAGGTACTGACTTGGTTCAAGATTCTTTGGAAAGGTTAAGTTGATTCAAGATCGACTTCGTACAACCCAATCTAGACAGAAAAGTTATGCGGATCAAAAGGTTCATGATGTTGTATTCATGGTTGGAGAGCGAGTCTTATTCTGGGTTTCGCCCATGAAGGGTGTTATGAGGTTCGAGAAGAAGACAGTTGAGCCATCGGTATATCGGACCTTTTGAGATTCTTGAGAGGATTGGTGAGGTGGCTTACAAGCTTGCATTGCCATCTAGTCTAGCTATAGTTCATCCAGTATTGTATGTTTCTATGCTCCGAAAGTATCACGATGATCTGTCTCATGTGTTGGTTTTCAGCTCAGTCCCTTGTACAAGGATTTTCTTATGTTGAGGAGTCGGTGTCTATCTTGGACAGGCATGTACGAAAGTTAAGGTCGAATTACTTCAGTGAAGGTTCAGTGGATGGGTCAACCAATCGAGGAGGGGACTAGGGAGACCAAGCATGATATGCGTAGTCGTTATCCTCATCTTTTCACTACTTCAGGTATGTCTCTATACTCGTTCAAGGATGAACATTTTGTTTTAAAAGGGGAGGATGTAACGACTAGACTGGTCGTTTTGAGTATTTTAGCCCTATTACCTATTTATTGCCTCTTCTATGTTGTATCGTGGTTATGTGACTTGCCGGGGTGTTTGATTATGGTTCGAGTAAGTTTTGGAGTGAAATGGGACACTTAGTCCTAAGGTTTGAAGTTTGAGTTAGAAGATTTGATCGTAGTTTGACTTTTGTGTAGACGACTCCGGAATGGAGTTTTGGCTGTTCCAATAGCTCCGTATGGTATTTTCGACCTAGGAGCGTGTCTGAATGTTGATTTGGATGTTCGTAGGTCGTTTCGGCTTGAATTGGTGAAAGTTAGGAAGTTGAAGGTTTGGAAGGTTGAGAAGTTTGACCGAGAATTGACCTTATTGATATCGGTGTCGGATCCCAATTCTGGAAGTTGGAATAGGTCTGCCACATCACTTATGTTTTGTGTGCAAAATTTAGGGTCAATTGGAATGTTTTGGTATGATTCAGCGTTGAAATTTTCCAACTCAAACCACTAATTAAATGACAAAACAAAATGATGGATTTATGTAATATATCCAAATCTAAGTTAGAATCACTTATCCCGACGATTGTTTTGAAAATCCCTCCAGAAATCGCCACAAACCGAGCTCTCTAGGTCCAAAGATAGAAAATGAAATAAACCCTTGACCTAAGTCTTTTCTGCCCAGCGAAACTAACACTGATGTGGCAGTTCCAAAACTAACGCTGAATCATACCAAAACAATTTCAATTGACCCCAAATTTTGCACACAAGTCATAAGTGATGGGCAGACCTATTCCAACTTCTAGAATTGGGATCCGACACCGATATCAATGAGGTCAATTTTCGGTCAAACTTGTCAACCTTCCAAACCTTCAACTTCCTAACTTTCGCCAATTCAAGCCGAAACGACCTACAAACATCCAAATCAACATTCATACACACTCCTAAGTCAAAAATACCATACGGAGCTATTGGAACAGCCAAAACTCCATTCCGGACCCGTCTACATAAAAGTCAAACTACGATCAACTCTTCTAACTCAAACTTCAAACCTTAGGACTAAGTGTCCCATTTCACTCCGAACTTACTCGAACCATAATCAAACACCCCCGGCAAGTCACATAACCACGATACAACATAGAAAAGGAAATAAATAGGGTAACAGGACTAAAATACTCAAAACGACCAATCTAGTCATTACATCCTCCCCCTCTTAAAACAAACGTTCGTCCTCGAACGAGTATAGAGACATACCTGAAGTGGTGAAAAGATGAGTATAACAGCTACGTTTATCATGCTCGGTATCCCAAGTCGCTTCCTCGATTGTCTGACCCCTCCACTAGACCTTAACTGAAGCAATATTCTTCGACCTCAACTTTCGAACCTACACGTCTAAAATGGCCACCGATTCCTCAATATAAGACAAATTCTTGTCCAACTGGACTGAGCTGAAGTCTAACACATGAGACGGATCGTCATGATAATTTTGGAGCATAGAAACTTGGAACACTAAATGAACTACAGCTAGACTAGGTGGCAGTGCAAGTTTGTAGGCCACCTCTCCAACCCTCTCAAGAATCTCAAAAGGTCCAATATACCTAGGGCTCAGTTTGCCCTTCTTCCCGAACCTCATAACGCCCTTCATGGGAGAAACCTGGAGCAAGACCCCCCAACAATGAATGCAATGTCGCAAACCTTCCAATCCGCATAACCCTTCTGTTTGGATTGGGTTGTATGAAGTCGATTCTAAATCAATTTGACCTTTTTCAAAGCATCCTGAACCAAGTCTTTACCCAATAGCCTAGCCTCACCCGGCTCAAACCAAGTCACTGGAGACCGGTACTGCCTACTATACAGAGCCTCATATGGGACCATCTGAATGCTCGACTGATAACTGTTATTGTAGGCAAACTCCGCAAGCGGCAAGAACTAATCCCAAGAACCCCCAAACTCCATCACACGCACGAAGCATATCCTCCAATATCTGAATAGTGAGCTCAAACTGTCCGTCCGTCTGAGGGTGAAATGTTGTACTCAACTCCACCCAAGTACCTAACTCATGTTGTACGGCTCTCCAGAATCGTGATGTAAACTGTGTACCCCAGTCTGAGATGATAGATACCGGCACGCCATGAAGCCTGACAATCTCACGAATATAAACCTAAGCCAGCTGCTCCGAAGACTAAGTAGTCACCACTAAAATGAAATAAGCTGACTTGGTCAATCTATCCACAATCGCCCAAACTGCATCGAACTTCCTCTAGTCCATGGGATCCCAAAAACAAAATCCATAGTAATCCGCTCCCATTTCCGCTCTGGAATCTCTAGCTTCTGAAGCAATCCACCTGCCGCTGATGCTCATACTTCACCTGCTAACAATTAATGCACCGAGATACATACTCCACTATGTCCTTCTTCATTCTCCTCCACCAATAATCCTGCCTCAAGTCCTGATACATCTTCGCGACACCTGGATGAATGAAGTACAACAAACTGTGAGCCTCCTGGAGAATCAACTAATGCAAGCCATTTACATTGGGCACACATAGCCTGCCCTGTATTAATAATCCGCCGTCATCCCCAATAGTGATCTCCTTGGCGTCGTCGTGCTGAACCGTGTCCTAGAGGACAAGCAGATGGGGGTCGTCATACTGACGTTCTCTGATACGATCATAAAGAGAAGACCAAGAAACCACACAAGCTAGAACTCGGCTCGACTCAAAAACATCCAGTCTAACAAACTGGTTGGCCAAGGCGTGAACATCCAAGGCTAATGACCTCTCTGCTTCCGGTAGATATGCTAAGTTGCCCAAACTCTCCGTCATGCAACTCAAGGCACCGGCCACCACGTTGGTCGTCCCGGGATGATATAGAATAGTGATATCATAGTCCTTATGCAACTCTAACCACCTCCGCTACTGCAAGTTAAGATCCTTCTATTTGAACATATGTTGTATCTTTAAATAGTGTCGTCAACTCTTCAAGGCATGAACAATAGCTGCTAACTCGAGGTCATGGACATGATTGTTCTTCTCATGCACTTTCAGCTGCTTAGACGCATAGACAATCAATCACCCTACCGTCCTGCATTACACCATGTCGAGACTAATTTGCGACGCATCAAAATACACAGTATAATGCCCCGAACTCGATGGCAACACCAACACTGGGTTGTGGTTAAAGCTTTCTTGAGCTTTTAAAAGCTCTCCTCACACTCCTCAGTCCACCTGAACGGAACACCCTTCCGGGTCAATCTGGTCATAGATGCTGTAATAAACGAGAAACCCTATACGAATTGATGGCAGTAACCCGCCAAACCAAGAAAAATTCGGATCTCCGTAGCTGAAGACGGTCTTGGCCAACTCTGCAATGCTAGAATCTTCTTTAGATCTACTTTGATCCCCTCACTCGATATTACATGATCCAAAAATGCCACCGATCTAGCCAAAATTCACGCTTTAAAAATTCTGCATATAGCTTCTTTTCTTTCAAGGTCTGAAGCATAGTCCTAAGGTTCTGTTTATGATCCTCCTAGCTCTGGGAGTACACCAGAATGTCGTCAATAAACACAATGACGAATGAATCAAGATAGGGTTGAGATACATTGTTCATCAAGTGCATGAATTCTACTGGGGCGTTGGTCAGCTCGAAAGACATCATAAGGAACTCGTAATGTCCATATCGTGTCTTAAAGGCAGTCTTCAGGATATCTGGCTCCCGAATCTTCAACTGATGATAGCCTGAACGCAAGTCGATCTTAGAGAACACTCTAGCACCCTGAAGCTGATCAAATAGGTCATCAATACGTGGCAATGAATACCTGTTCTTGACTGTAACCTTGTCTAACTAGCGATAATCAATACACATTCACATAGAATCATCATTCTTCTTTACTAATAAGACTAGAGCACCCCAAGGTGACACACTAGGCCGAACAAAGCCCTTATCAAGCAACTCTTGCAACTGTTCTGTTAACTCTTTAAACTTAGTTGGGGCCATACAACAGGGTTGAATAGGAATGGGCTGAGTGCTCGGTAACAAATCAATACCAAAGTCGATATCTCTGTCGGGCAGCTGCACGGAAGATCCGCCGAGAATACATCTGGATAATCCCTCACTACCGAAACTGACTCGATGGTAGGAGCATCAACACTGACATCTCTCACATATGCCAGATACGCATCACACCCCTTCTCAACCATCTGCTGAGCCTTTAGAAATGAAATAAGCCTGCTAGGAACATAATCTAAAGCACCTCTCCACGCAACTTGGCATAGCCAATGTCATCATCTTGGCGTGACAATCAAGGATAGCATGATAGGGAGACAACCAATCCATGCCCAAAATAACATCAAAATCTACCATATTGAGCAACAATAAATCAACTCTAGTCTCAAAACCACAAAGAACAACCAAACACGACAGATACACACGATCAACAATAATAAAATCTCCCACAGGTATGGACACATAGACAGGACAACTCAAGGAATCAAGGGATACACCCAAATATGGAACAAAATAAGATGACACATAGGAATAAGTGTATCCTGGATCAAATAAAACTGATGCAGCTCTATAAAAGACCAGAACAATACATGTGAGACTGAGTCGGAAACAACTGCCTCCGTCCCAGCAGGAAGAGCATAATATCTGGCCTGGCCTCCCCCTTTGGGGCGACCTCTACCTACCCAACCTCCACCTCTAGATGGCTGTGCAGGTGGGGTGGAAGATTATGCGGCGATCATGGACTGAGAAGCCTAAGGACCAAGTGGAATACATGGAGCCTAAGTAGTATGTGGAGGTGCATCCCTCCTAAATCTGGGGCAATTCCACACCATATGACGAGTGTCACCACACTTAAAATAAGCTCTCAGAGGGCGTGGCATCTAAGGCTGGCTCGGGCCTGATCGGTTGGACTGACCATTGAAAGCACCCCGTGCAGGAGGTGCACTAGATAATGACGATGCATAATGGGGAGCCAGAGGCCTAGGAGTGGTCGGAATACAACTGAAAGCTGGAAGTGCTGAATGAACAGGGCAACTCATATAGCCCCTACCATGACGAGCTGCAGCTGGGACAGGGGTACCACTATAGGTGTCAGACTCTCAAGACTCTTGGCCTCCCTCTGCTCTCTCTCTCGGGTCAGCATACCCTCTAATCTCCTAGCGATCCCCACTACCTGCTGGTATGCGATGTCCATCTCGAACTCTTGGGCCATGCTAAATCTGATACTAGGGTTGAGCCCCTCAATAAATCGACGGACCTGCTCTCTAAAAGTACCAACCAAGGCTGGTGCATGTCTAGCCAAATCACTAAACCAGACCGCATAGTCCGACACTATCATAGAACCCTGGCACAACTACTCAAACTCTACGCGCCATGCATCTCTAAGACTCTGGGGAATATACTCCCTTAAGAAAATATATGAGAACTAAGTCCAAGTGAGTGAAGTTTCCTCGGCCGGACTACCCAACTCATATTCTTTCCACCACTAATAAGCCGCTCAGTTAAGCTAGAATATAATGAAGGCAACCCTACTAGACTCTGCAATACCCATAGTATGGAGGATATGGTGGCACTCCTCAAGAAAACCCTAGGCATCCTATGACGCCAAGCCACTGAAAGTAGAATGGTGGTATTTCTTGTACCTCTCGAGCTTGAGCTGCTCCCCCTCAGAAACTACTGTCCCAACCTCGAGCTGACCTGGGGCTACCGACTATACTGGTATGATCTCTGGGGCCTGGTCGACCTAGACCCGCTTTTTTGGGGTACGGGCGGCGGTAGTCCGTGCTCCTCTCCCGGCTTAAGATGTGGCAGGACCAAGTAGGATCAACCCCGTCTGAGCTAAAGTGCCAAACATGCTCAGTAACTGGGTGAGAGTCTCCTGGAGGGCTGGTGTAGTAATAGGCATCTCAGGTGCCTGCCCTACAACTGGAGCTACTGGTAGCTCCTGTGTATCAGCTTGTATGAGTGCTCTGGCTGCACCACATGGACGTTTTCGGCCTCTACCCTGGCCCTGGCCCTGGCCCCGGCCTCTCTAGGCTCTAGCAGGGGCGCGGGTGTCTGGTCATCTGATCCAGCTATACGTGTCCTCACCATCTGTGAGAGTATAGATAGACAAAAATTTGGATTCTGAAGTCAAAGAATTCACACAATAAGGAACCAAAGAAGTGAAGCTTTTCCTAACAGTTGTATAGCCTCTCGAGGAGAAGTACATACATCTTCATACCGATCCGCAAGACTCTACTAAACATGCTTGTGACTCATTAACACCTTTGAACCTAGAGATCTGATATCAACTTGTCACAACCACAAATCTCCTACGTAGGATGTCGTGACGACACCTAGTCTAAGACATCAACAACTATATGAAATAAAATCTCAAGACATCAACAACTATATGAAATTAAATCTGTAACTTAACGTGTACATCTCCCAAAACCCGGTGTAAATACAAGTCACAAACTCTAGATACAGTACTGAACACTCTTATGCATCATTGTCTACAAAGATGTAAGAAATAAGAAAATAATAGGATAGAAGGGGACTCCGAGGCCTACGGGCATGGGCAGGTGTACCTAGAAGTCTCTAATAATCTAGCCACACAACCTCGGTAGAGTACTGACGAGGTCAGGTCAAGGCCCTATTGGAGATAATAAGAAACAGACATAAGATATAACGGTATAATAAAAAATGACATGGAAGTGAACAATAAAGAATTGACGGGTAATAACAACACGGAATCAAGGAAAGCTAACACAACACGAAAAGAAAACAAGAATTTTACATATTATGGAAACAATAACCAAATAATACATCAAATAAAGAAGATCAACAGGGGCACTCCCGAGGTACCGTCTCGTAGTCGCAAATCATAAAACAACTTACCTTTTTTCCTTATATCAACGCGTGAGCCTTTATATTTGGTTTTGAAAATTATTTTTTCCGAAATAGCATCCTGCATTTTTGCCCGCCTTATCACACCGCATGGCTTTATTAGTTTCCCTACTAGCCACACGTATCTAGCCCACCTTATCTCACTGCATGCGTTTCAACACCCAAACCTTATACCACCGTATGGGTTTCAATAATCACAACGGAACAATAGAAACCTCTTGCAAACAATAACAAACGTACAACAGATACCTCGTGCAACAACAATAACAGTACAGGAGAAACCTCGTGCAAAACAACCGAATAATCACCTCAACAATAACACGAAAGCTAAAACACAACAACTAAATAAATGATATTTCACAACTTACACTTTGTCTCAAAAGAACCACGGCCTTGCAATTCAACACCAAACTCAACAGCAAGATATTTCAAGGATAGCAATTTCAAGTAAAGAATTCCATGGTTTAGTAATGAATAAGAAAATCAAGAAAAGCAAGTAATTCAAATAAACATGTGATAAAAGTTGTAAATAGGGGATAAAACAAATAGACATGTAAAATTAGGTTAAACATGATGACTACAACATGCTAAAGTAACTCAATTATGGCATGAAAAGGAAACTACCTAGCTAAAACCGGAATTCCAATATTTAGCCCGTGTATGCACTTGTCACCTTGCCTACACGGCCTTCACATATCACAAATTATTGCCACAATACCAAATCCTAAGGGGAATTTCCCCCACACAAGGTTAGACAAGTCACTTACCTCAAACCACGCTCAATCAACCGATTAGAAGGCATTTCCCTCAATTTGTCAACTCCGAACGGGTCGAATCTAGCCAAAATAGTTTCGTACTTTAAATATAACTATAGGAAACTAGTTTAAATAATAAAATAGTGATTTTAGCAAAGAATTGGAAAATCGTCCAAAAAAGTCAACCCAGGCCCACATCTCAGAACCCGACCAAAATTATAAAATCCAAACATACATTTGATATCGAGTCTAACCATACAAGAATTATTCAAATCCAATCCCATTTCACCTCTCAAAAGCCAATAACTTTAGTATAAGAACTTCTAAACCTTTTTCCCAAAGTATAAACTCTAAAATAATATTTAAAAGGTGTAATTAACAGTAGATTCATGGGAATTAACAAAAAACGAGTCAAGAATGCTTACCCCAACACTTCCTCTCAAAATCCCTCAAAATCTTGCCTCTATCCAAGCTCTCTACGTCCCAAAATAAAAATGAAATCAAACCCTCGATCTTTTCCTTTTTCTGCCCAGAAGAATCGCTTCCGCGAAGCCTTAGCCGCATATGCGGTTCCGCATATGCGGTTCCGCACCTGCGGAAAACCCATCGCAGGTGCGGACTTCACTTAAGTCTAAAGAAACTGCCTCTACGCAAAAACACATGCACCCGCGCATGCGCACCTGCGGCTCGCGCGTCGCATATGCGCTTAGGTACGCACCTGCGATCCTATCTATTGCAGAAGCGAAGCCGCTCCTGCGGAACCTTTCCTGTGCCTGCGAGCCTTGTCCTGGGCTGCCTTTTCCGCTCCTGCACTTCCTCACATGCACATGTAAGTCTGCACCTGCAACCATGCCCTATGCAGGTGCGATGACACCAAAATCTAGGATTTTCATAAATGCATAAGTCCAACAATTATCCCCCCACCCCCCGGACCCCGTCCGAGTATACCAACTAGTCGCAAAACACCTAACGAACCTACTCGAGGCTGAAAACCACATCAAACAACACAAATTCAACAAATCACAACCCAAATTCAAGCTTAGCAACTATAACTTCCAAATTTCGAAACGACGTCGATTCATACCAAATCATCTCCGACGGACACAAAATTTGCACACAAGTCATGAAATTGACATTACGGACCTATTCTAACTTCTAGAATTGGAATCTGACCCTGATATAAAAAAGTCTATTCCCAGTCAAACTTCCTAAAATTCATCCAACTTTCCAACTTATGCCAATTAACGCTGAAATGACCTGTGGACCTCCAAATCAAAATCCAGACACGCTCCTGAGACAAAAATCACCTACGGAGCTATTGGAACAACCAAAACTCCATTCCGGAGTTGTCTTCACACAAGTCAAACTACTATCAACTCCTACGACTTAAACTTCCAATTTAGGGACTGTGTCCTATTTCACTCTGAAACTTTTCCGAACCTGACACCAAGCGCCCCGGAAAGTGACATAACCACAAAATGAATTAGAAGGAGCAACAATTTGGGGATCAAGGCTAATACTCTCAAAATGGCCGGCTGGGTCATTACACAAACGCCCAACAATATTTATGCACTAGATGAATAGTGTATTCCAGCCTTATATTGACTCGTTTGTCATTGTGTTTATTGACGACATCTTGGTGTACTCCCGGAGTTGAGAGGATCATGAGCAGCATTTGAGGATTGTGCTCCAGACCTTGAGAGAAAAGAAGTTGTATGCAAAATTTTCAAAGTGTGAGTTCTGGCTTGATTTGGTGGCATTTTTGGGTCAAGTGGTATCGAGTGAGGGGATCAAGGTAGATCCGAAGAAGATTGAAGCATTTCAGAGTTGGCCTAGACCGTCATCAGCTACTGAGATCCAGAGTTTTCTTAGTATGGTAGGGTATTACTGTCGTTTCGTAGAGGGTTTCTCATCTATTGATGCACCTATGACAAGGTTGACCCATAAGGGTGCTCCATAGAGAATGATCGAGGAATGTGAAGAGAGATTTCAAAAGCTCAAGACTGCTTTGACTACAACTCCACTGTTGGTGCTGCCTACAAGTTTGGGGTCTTACACTGTATACTGTGTTGTGTCATGTGTTGGCCTAAGCGCGGTGTCGATGCAAGATGGTAGAGTGATTGCCAACGCGTCTAGACAGGTGAAGGTGCATGAAAAGAATTATCCTGCGACCTGGAATTAGCAGTTATTTTTTATGCCTTGAAGATTTGGTGGCACTATTTGTACGGTGTCCCTTGTGAGATCTATACCGACCACCGAAGTTTGCAGCATCTATTTAAATTTAAGGATCATAACTTGCAGCAGCGGAGATAGTTAGAGTTGATTAAGGACTACGATCTCACAATTCTATATCATTCTGAGAAGGTCAATGTGGTGGCCGATGCCTTGAGTCGAAAGGCGGAGAACTTGGGCTATTTAACATATCTACCGGCAACGGAGAGGCCACTAGCATTAAGTATTCAGACCTTGGCCAATCAGTTTGTTAGATTGGATGTTTGGGAGCTGAGTCGAGTCTGGCTTGCATGGATTCTCGGTCTTCTCTATATGATCATCAGAGAGCGTCAGTATGAAGATCACCATTTGCTTGTCCTCAAAGACACGGCTCAGCACGGTGATGCCAAGGAGGTTACTATTAGGGATGACAGTGTGTTACGGATGCATGGCCGGCTATGTGTGCCCAATGTGGATGGTCTACGTGAGCTGATTCTTCAGAAGGCCCACAGTGCGTGTACTTCATTCATCCGCGTGCCGCTAAGATATATCAGGACTTGAGGTAGCACTATTGGTGGAAGAGGATGAATAAAGACATAGTGGAGTATGTAGCTTGGTTGTCAGCAGGTGAAGTACGAGCATCAGCGTCCAGGTAGGTTGCTTTAGAGGATTGAGATTCCTGAGTGGCAATAGGAGAGAGTTACCATGGATTTCATTGTTGGTCTCCCACAGACTTAGAATAAGTTTGACGCGATATGGGTGATTGTGGATAGGTTGACCAAGTCGGCTCATTTCATTCCAATGGTGACTACTTATTCTTCAGAGCAGCTGGCTGAGTCTATATTCGTGAGATTGTTCAATTTCATGGCATGCCGCTATCCATCATATCTGACAGGGGTACGCCGTTTACATTGCAATTCTAGATGGCCGTGGAGCATGAGTTAGGTACACGGGTCGAGTTGAGTACAACATTCCACCATCAGACGGATGGACAGTCCGTGTGAACTATTCAGATATTGGAGGATATGCTTCGTGCTTGTGTTATGGAGTTCGAGGGCTCTTGGGATCAGTTCTTGCCGCTTGCAGAGTTTGCCTACAACAATAGCTACCAATCGAGTATTCAGATGGCCCCGTATGAGGCCTTTAATCACTAATTAAATGACAAAAATAATGATTGATTCCTGTAATACAGCCAAATCCGAGTTAGAATCACTTACCCCAATGATTTTTTTGAAAATCCCTCAAAACATCGCCACAAATCGAGCTCTCTAAGTCCAAATATGGAAAATTAAATAAACCCTCGACCTAAGCCTTTTCTACCCAACGACTTTCACTTCTGCGAGTTCACCTTCGCCCCTGTGGAAAAATCAATCGCAGGTGCGGTTCCAACTAAGGTCGGGAAAGTTTGCTTCTATGGAGAAACATGCGCACCTATGATTCCGCTCCTGTAGAACCTGGGTGCATCTGCGCTCTCGTGCCTCAGAAGGGCCTCTACTTCTGCGACCCCAGGCCTGGCTAGCCTTTTCTGTATTTGCGACCAATTTCCTCACACCTGCGAGCGTGTAGATGCGGAAAGCACCTCACATCTGCTATCATTGCCTGGCCTATAGCTTCTTGCTTTTGCGATCAACCTCACACACCTGCGGCCAAACTTTTCGTAGGTGCGATTACACCAGAAGAACAGCAGGTTTAGCAAATCAACCAAAGTCCAAAATGATCCGATTTCATCTCGATTCACACCAGGAACCCTCGGGACCCCATCTGAATATACCAATAAGTTCCAAAACAAAAGGACCTACTAGAGGACAAAAATCACATCAAACAACATCGATTCTACGAATCGCATCCCAGTTCAAACCTATTAAAACTATGAACAACCGACTTCCAAAACTAATGCCAAATCATGCCAAAACAATTCCGATTAATCCCAAATATTGCTCACAAGTCATAAGTGACAAGACGGACCTATTCCATCTTCCAGAATCGGGATTCGATCCCAATATCAATAAGGTCAACTCCTAGTAAAACTTCTCAACCTTCTAAACCTTCAACTTCTTAACTTTCACCAATTCAAGCCGAAATGACCTATAGATATCCAAATCAACATCCGAACACGCTCCTAAGTCCAAAATCACCATACAAAACTCCCTTCCAGAGTCGTCCACACAAAATTCAAACTACGGTCAACTCTTCCAATTCAAACTTCTAACCTTGGGACTAAGTGTCTCATTTCACTCTGAAACTCACCCGAACCATAACCAAACACCTCCGACAAGTCACATAACCACAGTATAATATAGAGGAGGCAATAAATAGGGGAACGAGACTAAAATACTCAAAACGACCGATCAAGTCGTTACATCTTCCCCCCTTAGAACAAATGTTTGCCCTCGAACGAGTATAGAGACATACCTGAAGTGGTGAAAAAATGAGGATAATGGCTACCAATCTCATGCTCGGTCTCCCATGTCGCCTCCTCGACTGGTTGACCCCTCCACTGAACTTCACTGAAGCAATGCTCTTTGACCTCAACTTTCGGACCTACCTATCCAAGATGGCCACCGGCTCCTCAACATAAGACAAATCTTTTGTCCAATTGGACTGAGCTAAAATCCAACACATAAGACGAATCACGGTGATACTTCTGGAGCATAGAAACATGGAATACTAGATAAACCGCAGCTAGACTGGATGGCAATGCAAGCTTGTAAGCCACCTCAGCAATACTCTCAAGAATCTCAAAAGGTTTGATATACCTTGGGATCAACTTGCCCTTCTTCCCGAATCTCATAACACCCTTTATGGGCGAAACTCGAAGCAAGACCTGCTTTCCAACCATGAATACAACATCGCGAACTTTCCGATACGCATAATTCTTCTTTCTAGATTGGGCTGTACGAAGCCGATCCTGAATCTAATTTACCTTTTCTAAGGCATCCTAAACCAAGTTAGTACCCAATAGCCTCAGCTCACCCAACTCAAACCTACCCACCTGAGACCGACACCGCCTCCTTAAAACATTTGGGGAAAATTGTGAAACTTCTTAGACTAAATTTTGGGGATTGAAAGGTTATTTGAAGTCGGATTTGAGTAATTCTTGTATAGTTTGGCTCGTTGTCGAATGGGTGTTCAGATTTTGTAAGTATGGTCGGGTTCCGAGACACGGGCCCGGGTTAACTTTTTGAGTTGACTTTTTATTTCTCTTTAAAGATTGTAACTTTATTATTCGGAATAGCTTCCTATAGTTTATATTTATGGTATGAAGTTTTTTTGGCTAAATTCGAGCCATTCGGAGTTGGATAATCACGGGAAAGGCTTACTAGTGGATTGAATTATCGTGTTTTGAGATAAGTGTCTTGCCTAACTTTGTGTGGGGGAATTATCCTTTAGAATTGGTGTTGTTTTGTGATAATTGTGATATGTGAAAGTCATGTACGCAAGAAAACGAGTGTGCACTCGAGCTAAATATGGTAATTGACCGGTTTTAGCTATGTAGATTCCTTTCATGCCTTTAATTGAGGTGCCATAATATGTTGTACTCGTCATCATTAGTATATCTTCACATGCTTTACTCGACATCATTAATACTTGTTTTATCTCTTGCTTGCTAATTATCTTTACATGTTTAGTTGAAGTTATTGTTCCTCTATTCCTTATTCATTATTTGACCTTTTGAATTCCTTACTTGAAGTTGTTATTTCTTGGAATATCTCATTTTTGAATTTGATGTTGAAGTTATAAAGGTTTTGATTCGCGTTAAGGCAAAGTTGTAATTTGCTATAATACTATTCTTGTTCAGTTATACACTTGCGCTTGCTATTGTTGAGAATCTTGTTCTTGTTGTGGTTGAGCCATGGGATAATTATTGTGGAAATACTATTATTGTTGACTTCTTTAGCATGTTGTGGTATTGGGCACTTTAGGGGCGATTTGTTATATTTTGTGATATTGATACACATGCGGTGGTATAAGGATTGGGGGTTGAAACGCATGCAGTGAGATAAGGTGGGCTTGATACGCGTGTTTCTAGTAGAGGAACTACTTGAAGGCACGCAGTGTGATAAAGTGGGCTAAAACACGGGTAACTATTTCGGAAAAATAATTTTTTAAGCTAAATGCAAGGCTCCGGCGGTGATATAAGGAAAATTTGTGATTTGTTTTATGATATGATATTACAAGGCGGTACCTTGATTGTGATTCTTGTTGATACCTTTTTATTACATCACTTGTGTTTTGGTTGCTTTGTTTCCTTGCCATATTATTCCTTGTTCTCTTCTGTGATGCCTTATTTGTCTTAGTTCAGCGTAGCTATTCTTTGTATATTTCATCATTGTTTCATTTCTATTGTTTATCATTATTACACTGTCATATACATGTTCAGTATTCTTATTTATTCTAGTAGGGCCTTGATCTGACCTCATCGCTACACTACCGAGGTTAGGCTTGGCACTTACCGGGTACCATTATAGTGTACTCATGCTACGCTTCTGCACATTTTTTGTGCAGATCCAGGTACCTTTTACTAGCCTAGGCGCCAGTGAGTTGAGCATTCCTTAACAGAGTTGCTCCAGCCTGTGTAGTCATCATGTTTAGCCTTATGTCGCATGTCTACGTGTCTTAACTCTTATTTGCCATTTGTGCAACATGCTTAGTTGAATTACGTGCTTCCTTGATTTTTTATTCAGTCTTTAACTGTAGGATTCCTTGCTGTAAATTCATTGTTCCATAGGTTATGAGTTTTGTATTTACTTTTGGGACTATGAGGTGGTATCTCAGGAGCTTCCCTGTTGCATATTTATTTTGGGATTACGAGGCGGTACCTCGGGAGGTCTTTTGTTTTGTACTTACTTTTGGGACTACGAAGCAGCACCTCGGGAGCGCCCCTGTTGTTTACCTCTATTTGCATTGTTGTTATCTTTCTGTGACTTCTCCTTGTTCACTTCTCAGTCATTTCATTATATTATTATATCTTCTGCCTTGATTCCTTTTTATTCCAGTAGGGCCCTGATCTGACCTCGTCACTACTCTACCGAGGTTAGACTTGGCACTTACTGGGTATCGTTGTGGTGTACTCATACTACACTTCTGTAAATCTATTTGTGTAGATCCAGGTACTGCTTACCAGACCAGGTACCAGTGAGCTAGGCCGTACGTGGAGACTTCAAGGTACATTTGCCAGCGTCCGCAAACCTCGGATGCCCCCTCTGTCTTTATGATATTGTTTTTTTTAATTTATATTAGACTCTAATGTATAGAGACACTTAGCATTTTCTCCTTAGGGCTTATGACTTATTTCTACCGGTTTTTGGGAGTTGTAATTATTTTGAATCGCAGTTTTGATATACTTCATATGTTGAAGTTTGAGTTCAGTTTTATATTTTGTTATTCCACACAATTATTAGGCTTACTTAGCCGTAGAGACTAGGTGCCTTTACGATATTATACGGAGAAAAATTTGAGTCGTGACATTTAAATTTCTTCCGGGAACCACATTTGTGGACCTTGAAGAGTGCCTAACACCTTCTCTTCGAGGTAACTTGGACCCTAACATACCTTAAAATAGTTAGGTGGCGACTCTTCTCTTTTTCTACCCATTTTAAAAGAGTTGTCACATGTCAAAACTTAATTTCGCGTGAAAATGGGGCGCGGCAACATGGCGACTCTGCTGGGGATACTTAGGTTCTTACCATAACGGATTTTATTTATATGTGAGATTTTTGTGTGATCATCTGATTTACTTTCTTATTTTATTTGTTTACCTTTATATGCATCTTATATTTTTACTGTTTTGTTTGTGGCTTTCTTTGTATACCCCCATCTTCATTCCCTTGGTTGTTTGTTTAAGTAAATATAGTTTTTTTTCATTATTTGTTAATTCATTTAATGGTTTTATTTCTACTTACTTTCGTATATATCTTTGTTTACTTGGTGGTTATATTTTAATTTACTCTTCATGTACACTCTCCATTGAATGTCTATTCAACAAATAATGTGCCTCGTTAAAATCTTAACTAAAAAGTGGAAATAAATTGTAGTGAAGGAAAAAGAGTACAACATGTATTAACTCCCCCGATAAGAGCGTCAATTCATATCTTTGAGCATTCGCATCCCAATCTTTCAAAATAGCTTCTTGTAGGTTGATATAAATGGAGATTTGGTGAACAAATCAGCCATATTATCACTTGAACAAATATGTTGCACATTGATATCACTATTCTTTTGAAGATCATATATGAAAAATAATTTTGGTGAAATGTGCTTTGTCTTATCTTCTTTTATGAATCCTCCCTTCAATTGGGTTATGCATGCTGCATTGTCTTTATATAAAATCGTGGGTAGTTTGTCATACTTCAAACCACATTTTTGTCGTATAAGATATATTATAGACCTCAACCACAGACATTCTCGACTTGCTTCATGAATAGCAATTACCTCAACATGATTAAATAAAGTAGTCAAGAATGATTGCTTAGTCGATCGCCAAGATATGGCAGTGCCTCCATATGTAAACACATTGCCTGTTTGAGATTGATTGTTGTGTATGTCAAATAAATACCCAGCATTGGTATAACCCACAAAATTGGAACTGCAATCATTGTCATAAAGTAAGCCTATATCGATAGTCTCTTTTAGATACTGCAACATGTGTTTGATTCCATTCCAATGTCTCCTTGTAGGAGCAGAGCTATATCTTGCTAAGACATTAATTGAAAAAGTTATGTCATGCCTTGTAGTGTTAGCAAGATATACTAGTGCACTAATTGCACTAAGATATGGTACTTCAGGACCAAGAAGCTCTTCATTCTTTTCTTGATGTCAGAATAAGTCCTTATTCACATCAAGTGATCGAACAACTATTGGAGTATTTAACGCATGTGTTCCATCCATATAAAACCGTTTCATTACCTTTTCTGTGTAGGCAGATTGATGAACAAAAATTCCGTCTGCCAAATGTTCAATTTGCAAGCTGATACATAATTTTGTCTTTTCGTGATCTTTCATCTCAAACTTCTTCTTTAAATAATCAGTTGGCTTCTGGAGTTCTATAGGAGTTCCAATACATATACGGCAAGTATAACAAACTACAAAGTTGTTTTATAAAGACAAATGGCATCATTTATATAACCTTTCCTTAATAAATACCCATTAAGGTAGTCATACCACATTCGTCCTGGTTGCTTTAAACCATACAAAGATCCTTGCAATTTGGTTGAAAACATTCCTCGGGACTTTGAATTATGTGCGTCATGAATTTTAAATCATTCGGGATTTTTTATGTGTATCTCAATATCAAGTGAGCCATAAAGGTAGGTTGTAATCACATCCAATAAATGCATGTCAAGTTTTTCATGGACATCGAAACTAATGATATAAAGAAATGTTATCACATACATAACAGGTGAATATGTCGTTTCATAATCGCCACCAAGCCTTTGTGAAAATCCTTGTGCAACAAGGCGTGCCTTATATCTTTGTACCTTATTTTTCTCATTCCTCTTATGTACAAAGGCCCATTTATAGCTAACAGGCTTAACATTATTAGGTGTTTGGACTACGGGCTCAAAAACTTCACGTTTAACAAGTGAATTCAACTCTGATTGGGTTGCTTCTTGCCATTTTGGTCAATCACGTCTTTGTCGACATTCTCCAACTGATTGAGGTTCAAGCCTCACTATCTTGCATAATGCTAGATGCAACATTATATGCAAAGACATAATCCAGCACTATGTCCAATGGATTCAAATTCATCTCAATATCATTTAGATTTATTGATAGTTCCTTATTTTCTTGAGTCTCAGGCTTAGTGATTTCCTCATGAATCTCTGGATTGGTTAAATTATGAATTTCTTTATGAGACTCTTTCAAAGTGTCATCTTGATCAATTATTTTTTCTTTTTTTAGGATTTCGATCTTTAGATACCAATGGTTTGCCACACTTTAGGTGTGCTTTTGACTCATTTGCTATGACACTGGAAGATTGTCCAATAGGGACATTAATACGGATTGGAACATTTTCTGTAGGGATATGTGATTTCGTTATCCTTTTCAGATCCGTAAATGCGTCTGGCATTTGATTTGTTATTTCTGCAAATGAATAATATTTTACACCTCTTTTTCACAAATAGAGGCACGTAGATCAAGATGAGACAATGATGGTTTTCACAAAATTTCACGTTTGGTTTCACCATTTTCTCCCCCTAAATTTACGAAAAATATTTCATCGAATCGACAATCTGCAAATCGAGCAGTGAACAAATCTCCCATTAATATTTCAAGATGGCAAATAATTGAGGGTGATTCAAAACCAACATATATTTCTATCCTTCTTTGGGGACCCATCTTGGTGCAATATGGTTGTACTACAGGCACATATACTGCAAATCCAAAAATTCTTTAATGGGATATATTAGGTTCATGACCTAAAGCTAATTGTAACGGAGAATATTTATGGCAATTTGTCCGTTTGAGACGAACTACCATTGCTGCATGCAAAATGGCATGACCACAAATAGAAGTGGGCAACCTCGTTTTCAGGAGTAACAGTCTGGCTATCAATTGCAGACATTTAATCGAAGACTCTGTAAGGCCATTTTGAGTGTGAACATGAGCTACATGATGTTTCACTTTTATCCCAATTGATAAGAAATAATTATTGAATGCTTGGGATGAAAACTCAGCAGCATTATCAAGTCGAATAGACATAATTAGATTATCGAAGAATTGTGTCGGTAATAGAATTATTTGTGCCATTAATTTTGCAAATTCCAGGTTGCAAGATGACAATGGGCACACATGAGACCATCTAGAAGATACATCTATTAAGACCATAAAATATCTAAATGACCTAATAGGTGGGTGAATAGATCCATCAATATACCTTTGTGTACGTTCCAAAAATGTAGGGGGCTCAATGTCAACCGTTGTTGGTAATGGTCGAATTATTAACTTGCCTTGATAACAAAAAGTTTAAGAAAATTTATTATTTTAAAAGAATCTTTAAATTCTTTAATGGATGTCCATTTGAGTTTTCTATAATTTGTCTCATCATAATTGATCCAGGATGTCCGATAGGATGTGCCTCAATTGCATTAATTCTTGTCCGATACAGGCCACAAGACAAAGATGGGAACTTCTACGTTGTAACGACTCGGCCAGTCATTTGGACTTAGTAGGAATCTGAAAATTTTGCCTTCCGATGCAATCGCACATGCAGACATATTCTCGCAGGTGCAAGCTCGCAGAAGCGAGTGTTCCATCACAGAAGCGGCCATGCGCGGGTTGAGGCAGAGGGAGCAAAAGCTAGCAGATGGTCCACAGAAGCGGAGTTGCATCTGTGACTGCTCGATTGCAGCAGCGCAAAGTCCGCAAAAGCACCTTGCTCGTCCCCAGAAGCGCTGGAGCCCACAGAAGCGCATACCATTCTCGCATCTGCGAGACCGCAGATGCGGTCAAGTATTTCACATATGCGAAATTGCTGGATAGTATACATTTCGAAGGGATTCCGAGTTTATACCATTTTTGGACATTTCCAACACAGTTTTGGAGCAATTTTCAGATGGAATTCATGGGAAAACTTGAGGTAAGTCACTTGTGATCATCGTTAGTCAATAATATTGAATTATCATTGATTATTCCGACTAGATTTCGTGTTTTTGAGGTGAAATTTGAGGATTTCGGCCTAGGGATTTTGAAAATAAGATTTGAGGATTTGAAGGCCAAGTTGTTGTTAGAATTTGGTAAACTTTGCGTGGTCGGAGTTGTGGTTGAATGGGCATTCATATTTCGTAACTTTTGTCGGGTTCCGAGACCTGGGCCCGAGTCGACTTTTTAGGCCGTATTTTCAATTCTTTGCTAAAGTCGTATTCATTTTTTAAATTAGTTTCTTGTCGTTATATTTATAGTATGAAATTATTTTGGCTAAATTCGAGCCGATCGAAGTTGCAAAATAGAGGGAAAGGCATACTACTTGACTGATTGAGCGAGATTTAAGGTAAGTGACTTGTTTACCCCTTTGTGGGGGAAATCCTCTTAGGATTTGGTACTGTTGTAACATTTTGTGATATGTGAGTGCCGTGTAAATGAGGTGACGAGTGCGTACACGGGCGAAATGTGAAAATTTCGATTCCTACTGAGTGGTCTCCTTTTTAATCCCTTAACTGAGTTGCCTTAGTATGTGTAGCTATCATGTTTAATCTAATATCACATGTCTACGTGTCTCAATTCTTACATGAAATTTGTACGATATGCTTAGCTGAATTACCTACTTCCTTGATTTGAATTAAATGTTTAATTGTAAGATTTCTTGCTATAAATTCGTTGTTCCTTCGGTTATCGGCTGCATATTTGCTTTTGGGACTACGAGGTGTTTCCTCTTGAGTGCCCCTGTCACATATTTACTTTTGGGACTACGAGGCGTTTCCTCGGGAGCTCCCCCAGTTGTTGCGTATTTACTTTTAGGACTACGAGGTGGTTCCTCAGGAGTACCCCCTGTCACATATTTACTTTTGGGACTACGAGGTGGTTCCTGGGGCGCTCCCCTACTATTGCATATTTACTTTTGGGACTACGAGGCGGTTCCTCGGGAGATCCCCTGTCGCATATTTACTTTTGAGACTACGAGGCGATACCTCGGGAGTTCCCCCTGCTGTTGCATATTTATTTTTGGGACTACGAGGCGGTACCTCGCGAGTGCCCCTTTTGCTTACTTCTATTTGTTGTGTTGTTATCTTTCTATAAATTTTGTAGTTCACTTCATAGTCATTTCATTATACTATTATATCTTCTGCCGTATTTCCTATTATTTCCAGTAGGGATGACTTGACCTCGTCGCTACTCTACCGTAGTTAGGCTTGGCACTTACTGGGTACCGTTATAGTGTACTCATACTACACTTCTGCACATCTTTTTGTGCAGATCCAGGTTCTTCCCACCATATCAGATACTAGTGAGTTGGACTGCATGTGGAGACTTCAAGGTATATCTGCTAGCATCTGCATACCTCGGAGTCCCCCCTCTATCCTTATTATGTTGTCTTCCCTTATTTTCTTTAGACTTGATGTATAGAGACACTTAGTATTTTCTCTTGGAAGCTTGTGACTTATTTCCAACGGGTTTTAAGAGTTGTAATTATTGATTTGTAGTTGTATATTTATTTCATGTATTGAGAATTAGGCTTCAGTTCTATATTATGTTATTCCGCAAATTTGTTAGGCTTACCTAGTCTTAGAGACTAGGTGCCATCACAACATCCTACGGAGGGTGAATTGGGGTCGTGACTGGTTGGTATTAGCACTCTAGGTTCATAGGTGTTATGATTCACAAGCAAGTTTAGTAGAGTCTCGAAGAACAGTACGGAGACGTCTGTACTTATCTTTGGGAGGCTATGGAACTGTTAGGAAAAGGTTGACTTCTTTGATTCCTTATGGTGCGCATTTGTTGATTTCGAAATTCTAAACCATATTTTTCCATTCTCTCACAGATGGTGAGGACACGCACAATTGGATCCCATGAACAGACACCCCGCCCCATGTTGGAGCCGCAAGAGGTCGGGACCGGGGCAAAGGACGAGGAAGACCATGTAGTGCAGCCAGAGCACCTGCACAAGCTGTTTTAGAGGAGCCACCAGTAGCTCTAGTTGGAGAGAAGGTACCTGAGACGCCTGTTACTACCCCTGCACTTCAGGAGACTTCTGCCCAGTTTTTTAGCATGTTTGTCATTCTAGCTCAGGCAGGGTTGATTCCACTTGCTCCTGCCATATCTCAGGCCGAGGGAGGAGCACAGAGTCCCATCACGGGGTACCCCAGAGCAGCGGGTCCAAGTTGACCAAACAAAAACTAAGACCAATATACATACATACATACAAATATCCCCCACCCTACACTTTAAGTTGTGGCTTGTCCCCATGACACACAATTAAAAAGTATAAGGTAGAGGAGACTTCCTGAATCTCTAGTCGGGGTCTGAGTCAAAGTCGGGCTCCATTCGTTTCGCTCGAACTAGTGCACACATCCACGCGGACAGCTTCTTCTTAGCCTTCTTGGGGTACACCCCAAACTTGTCTTTCTCAATCACTGGGACCTTATCTTTCAAGCCATTCACTCTCCATTCTACACTTGCAGCTAGCTTCTCGTTTCTCACCCCTATCTCCATGTTCATCTCAAAGTCACCATCTTCTCACCCACTCTAAGCACGATATTTCTATCATGTATATCCAGTATAGCTCTACCCATTGCTAAAAATGATCTTCCTAGGATGAGGGGGACCTCTTTGTTCTCCTCCATCTTTACCACAATGAAATTTACAGGAAAACCAAACTTATCTACCCGAATTAAAACATCTTCAACTATCCCCTCAGGTATCAAAGTTGTTTGGTCGACCAGCTGCAAGGAAATTTGTGCGGACCTTATCTCTCCAATCTCATGCTATAGCTTCCTGTAGATAGACAAAGGCATTAAATTAATTGAGGCACCAGAATCACATGAAGATTTATTAAAATTTAGAGTGCCTAACAATCAAGGTATAGTAAAACTCCCTAGATCTTCGCATTTTTGTGGGAGTTTGTTTTGCAAGATTGTGCTGCAATGCTCTGTGAGCTTGACTACTGATGTCTCCTTAATCTTTCTTTTCTTTGTAAGGATCTCCTTCAAGAATTTTGCATAAGCTGGTACTTGTAAGAGAACCTCTGTAAATGGCAAGTTTACATTAACCTGTCTCAATATATCTAAGAATCTCTCAAACTGTTTGTCCATCTTTTCTCTATAGAGCTTCTGGGGAAAGGGTAAAGCAGGCATATGCTCGCTTTCATTAGATTCCTCCTTTCCTGAAGTTTCCTCTTTCTTCTTTTCCTCAGCTCCTTTCTTACCTTTCTTTTTCTTATCAACTTCATTTTTCAGCTATTCCTCAACTTCTTTTTCAGGTACCACCTCTTTGTGGACTGGGGTGGGCTCTTTCAACACTTGCCCGCTTCTCAAAGTCACATCATTTACCGTCTCTCTAGGGTTTCTCTCAGTGTCAGCTGGTAGAGTACCTGGGATTCTTTCAGACAATACAGTTGCAATTTGCCCCACTTGCTTCTCCAAATTTTGCAACCCAGTGCCAAGTTCTTTGATAGCTGCACCATGAGCATCTAATCTCTCATCTGTCTTGACAATAAAGGACTTTATTAGATCTTCTAGCCCAAGCTAAGTGGTATGTTGAGGCTGGAACTGCAGTTCGGCTGATTCACATAACCAGGAGCACCTTGTCCTTGAAATCTAGGATTGTTGTGTTGCCATGCATTTGTTGTACCCCCAGGTGAACTCCATGAATAACCAGGGTACTTATGACCCATTGCATTGAAGTTATAATTCCCAACAGCATTAACTTCCTCAATTGAGGCTTGGCACTCATGGGTAGGGTGCCTTCTTCCACATATATCACACGCTGCATGGGGCTCACTATGTATTGAAGCTAAAGTTAGCTTCCTTATTTCCTTTGCCACGGCATCAAGTTGTACCTGCACAAATGTGTTAGCGTCAACTTGGTGAACACTAGTTATTCTTCTTCTTTCAGCAACTTCATAGGGCCACCGATTTGCATCCTCAGACAACTCATCTAGAATTGTGACTATCTCTTCTGGAGTCTTTTGAATCAACGGACCTCCAGTTGCATTGCTTAATGTTCTGCGCGAGGTTGGTGTCAATCCATCCCAAAAATCCTGGAGTTGCATCTAGAGTTCTATTCCACTATGCTGGCATTTACACACTATCTCTTTGAACCTCTCCCAAAATTCAAACACAGTTTCAATCTCGTTCTGACAGAAGTTATGAATTTTCCTTCTAAACTTGCCCGTCTTAGCTGTTGAGAAATATTTGTCAAGAAATTTTCTGGTCATCTCATCCCATGTTCTAATCGATCCATTAGGCAAGCTTCGGAGCCAGTGCTTTGCATAGTTTTTAGTGTGAAGGGGAATGCCCTTAAGTAAAGTGCATCTTGTGACACACCATTGTATTGAAAGGTGTTCAAAATCTCTTCAAAGTCCATTAGATGATTATTTGGATCATCTTTCATCTTTCCTCTGAAGATACTGCTATTTTGAAGCGTTTGGAGCAATCCTTGCTTCAGCTAAAAATTTTAGCTGCAACTGGAGGTGGTCTCACACTCGATAAGCCTTGGTTGTAGACCGGTCTAGCGTAATCTCCAAGTGGTCTCCTGGCACTAGGAGCTATATTTCCGATTTGGCCTGCACCCACAAGTCTATTATGAGCAACTCTTCGAGCCCTCTCCTCTTCAAAGACAAGTTGTGCATTTTGAAGAGCTATCTCCTCAGCATCTCTTGCAGCTTTTTCTCTTTGCTGGGCTGCCTCTTTTGCAGCCAAATCAACATTCTCCTCTCCCGCTATAACTTCTTTGGTTGAGGATTGCCCAACCTTTCTATATTCTCAGGGAGATTTATTTCGTTCCTCAGCTGTCGCAGTTGCTTCTCAATTTCTGGTTCGTAAGGTAGCACTTCTTTCCCAGAGGATCGAGTCATGCACCAATCTAACCTGTGGCCTACGCACAATTTTGTGATTTTAAACTAAAATTAACTAAGAGTGTAAACTATTGGCTAATCACAATCACAACAAGAGTAAGCAAAGAAGATATCAATGGGAGAAAATAGGGGTTAATTAGATAGGTGCAACATACTTGTTTAGGAATTAACTATAGTTGATTCACTTCTAAGGTTCAAGTAAGTCTCTCGAATTCACTTGGTTATTAGTTCAATTGATTAGTAAAAACTCCTCTCTCGATTAAGTCTCAACCTAACAATATAAACTATGTTACTCGATGAAAATATGCAAGAATTCATAGTGGAATGATTCTTAGAAGAACCTCTTTCGATTATTCTCCTAACTAGGTCTAAAAAAAAATTCAACTAGCCTCTTTCAATTACTAAGAAGAATCAATGAATTTAACCAACAAGATAATGCAAAAACATCACAAATTATGCCTATTTCGATTACATGAACATGTGAAAATAGACGCCACCATTAAAACACCCAAAACGATTCAATATACAAAATAGAGTTAATATCCACAAACAATTCTCAAAACACCAAATTCATCAATCCCTAAAGAAGAATTACTCCATAGATATGGAGAAATTCATCACAATTAAGTTTAAGTTAAAGGAAACATAAACAATCCAAACTCTTGTCTTGAGTGAGGATTGAATGGTGAAATCCTTGTGCTCTTGCTTCTCCCACTTTTCCTTAGCCTCCTTAGGTCTAAATTATGTCAAAAGTCCCAAAAATATTGTTTTTACAAGTATATATACCAAGTAGGGTCGGGACCAAATGGAAACACCTTCTCCTACGCGAAATAGGACACTTTTTCGTAGTTGGACGTGCGCGGCCGCGCACCTGGAAGTGCGCTCGTGCACTTGGTCACGCATTTTTCACACCATTTCACGCCCAGTGCATGCTCACGCACCTAGGTGGAAATCAGTTGGGAATTTGGGAAAATATAAAACATGAAAGTTGTAGCCTTTTTAAATATCTTTCCAATAATATATTGTGGAGCCCAAACTGACTTCTGAGCAAAAGGTTATGTGCATTTTACTGGACAATGCGCAGTATGCCTGATCGATTCTTCGTTTCGTTCTTAAAGTGCACTATCATCCTTGATCCCCGAACACGATCTCAACTTAACCTATGGGCTTTTACTCAGACTTCAAATCTCCCCAATAGCTTCAATTTATTCCATAACATCTACATAGATCGGAATCGCTCCTGCAAGGCATAAAACACATAATTAGTGCAAAACACTAGCGATTAAAGCTCCAACTTAATTAAAGTGTAATAAATTAGAGTGCAATAAGCGACTAAAATACAAGATTATAGCCTACCATTAACGGCCAGTCTAGTTGATCAGGCCTGAACTAGTCACAGCAACCACGTCCTCCGAGAGCTTGTTTTAAGTGTGGTAACACTCGTCATTCGGTGAGGGTTTTCCCCAGACTTAGGAGGGGCGCACCTCCACAGACGACTCAGGCGCCGCGTGCTCCATCGGGTCCTCAAGCTATGACTATGGCACAAGCTACCACCCCACCTGCACAGCCAGCTAGAGGTGGAGGTCGGGCAGGTATAGGTCGCCCTAGAGAGGGAGGCTCGGCCAGATACTATGCCCTTCCTACTAGGACAGAGGCAGTTGCATTCGATTCTGTATCACGGGTATTGTTCCGATCTGTCAATAGGGATGCATCAGTATTATTTGAAACAGGCTCTACTTATTCCTATAAGTCATCTTATTTTGCTTCGTATTTGGTGTATCCCGTGATTCTCTGAATTCTTCTGTCTATGTTTCTACACCCATGGATGATTCTATTATTGTTGACCGCATGTATCGGTCATGTTTGATTATTATCAGTGGTTTTGAGATCAGATCTGACTTATTATTACTCAGTATGGTGAATTTTAATGTTATTTTGGGTGTGGACTGTTGTCTCCCTATCACGTTATCCTTGATTGTCACGCCAAGATAGTGACAATCGAGTCAGTTTCGTAGTGAGGGATTATTAGATGTATTCCCGGCAAATCTTTCGGGCATGCTTCCCGATAGAGATATTGACTTCGGCATTGATTTGTTACTGAGCACCTAGCCATTTTTATTCCACCTTATCATATGGCCCCAGCAGAGTTGAAAGAGTTAAAGGAGCAGTTGCAAGAGTTGCTAAGGGCTTCATTAGGCCCAGTATATAGCCTTGGGGTGCTCCTGTCTTGTTTGTAAAGAAGAAAGATGGTTCTATGCGTATGTGTATTGATTATCGCCAGTTGAACAAGGTTACAATGAAGAACAGGTATCCATTGCCTCATATTGATGACCTATTTGATCAGCTTTAGGGTGCCAGAGTGTGTTCTCTAAAATCGACTTGCGTTCAGGCTATCATCAGTTAAAGACTCGGGAGCCAGATATCCCAAATACTGCTTTCAGGACTCGGTATGGGCATTATGACTTCCTTGTGATGTTTTTGGGCTGACCAATGCCCTAGCAGCATTCATGCACTTGATGAACATTTTATTTAAGCCCTATCTTGACTCCTTCATCATTGTGGTCATTGACGACATTCTGGTGTACTCCCGAAGCCGAGAGGATCATGAGCAGCACTTGAGGATTGTGCTTCAGACCTTGAGAGGAAAGAAGTTATATGCAGAATTTTCAAAGTGTGAATTCTGGCTAGACTCAGTGGCATTCTTGAGTCATATAGTATCGAGGGAGGGGATCAAGGTAGATCTAAAGAAGATTGAGTCAGTGCAGATTTGGTCCAGACCGTCCTCAACTATGGAGATCCGGAGTTTTCTTAGCTTGGCGGGGTATTACCATCTATTTGTAGAGGGTTTCTCGTCTATAGCAGCATCTATGACCAGATTGTCCCAGAAGGGTGCTTCGTTCACGTGGACCCATAAGTGTAAGAGAGCTTTCAAAAGCTCAAAATTGCCTTGACTACAGCACCAGTGTTGGTATTGCCTAAAGGTTCAGGGTCCTATACAGTGTACTGTGAAGTGTCGCGCATTGGTCTCGGCGTGGTGTTGATGCAGGACGGTAGGGTGATTTCCTACGCGTCTAGACAGCTGAAGGTGCATTAGAAAAACTATCCTATCCACGACCTCTAGTTAGCAGCTATTGTTCATGCCTTGAAGATCTGAGGGCACTATTTGTACAATGTCTCTTGTAAGATTTTCACTGATCACCGAAGTCTACAGCATCTGTTTAAACAGAACGATCTTAACTTGCGGCAGCGGAGATGGTTGGAGCAGCTTAAGGATTATGACATCACCATTCTCTATCAACACAAGAAGGCCAATATGGCGGCCGATGCCTTGAGTTGCAAGGCGGAGATTTTGGGCAGTTTAGCATGTCTACCAGTAGCAGAGAGGCCTTTAGCCTAGGATGTTCAGGCCTTGGCACCAGTTCGTCATATTGAATGTTTCCGAACCGAGCGAAATTTTGGCTTGAGTGGTTTCTCAGTTTTCTCTTTATGATCGTATCATGGAGCGTTAGTATGATGACCCCCATCTTCTTGTCCTTAAGGACACAGTTCAGCACGGTGATGCCAAGGACGTCACTATTGGAGATGACGATGTATTATGGATGCAGGCCAGGTTATGTGTGCCCAATGTAGATGGATTACGTGAGTTGACTCTCCAGGAGGCTCACAGTTTGCGGTACTCTATTCATCCAGGTGCCGTGAAGATGTATCAGTACTTGAGGCAGCACTATTGGTGAGGGCGGATGAAGAAAGAATAGTGGAATATGTAGCTTGGTGTCTAAATTGTCAACAGGTGAAGTATGAGCATCAGCGACAGGGTGGATTGCTATAGAAGCTAGAGATTCCGTTGTGGAAATGGGAGCGGATCACTACGGATTTTGTTGTTCGGATCCCACGGACTCAAAGGAAGTTCGATGCAGTTTGGGTGATTGTGGATAGATTGACCAAGTCAGCTCATTTCATTCCTGTGGTTACTACTTACTCTTCGGAGCAGCTAGCTCAGGTTTACATTTGTGAGATTATCAGGCTTCATGGCGTACCGGTATCTATCATCTCTGACCGGGGTACACAGTTTACATCACGGTTCTAGAGAGTCGTACAGTGAGAGTTGGGTACTCGTGTGGAGTTGAAAACAGCATTTCACCCTCAGACGGACGGACAATCCGAGCGCACTATTCAGATATTGAAGGATATGCTACGTGCGTGTCTGATGGATTTTGGGGGTGCTTGGGATCAGTTTATGCCACTTACGAAGTTTTCCTACAACAACAGTTATCAGGCGAGCATTCAAATAGGCCCGTATGAGGCTTTGTATGGTATACGGTGCCGATCTCCAGTGGGTTGGTTTGAGCCGGGTGAGGCAAGACTATTAGGTACAGATTTGGTTCAAGATGCTTTGAAAAAGGTTAAATTGATTCAGGATCGACTTCGTACAACCCAATCCAGATAGAAGAGTTATGCGGATCGGAAGGTTCGCGACGTTGCATTCATGGTTGGGGAGCAGGTCTTGCTCCGGCTTTTGCCCATGAAGAGTATTATGAGGTTCGGGAAGAAGGGCAAGTTGAGCCCTAGGTATATTGGGCCTTTTGAGATTCTTGAGAGGGTTGGAGAGGTGGCTTACAGACTTGCACTACCACCTAGTCTCTCTGCAGTGCATCCAATGTTCCATGTTTCCATGCTATGGAAGTATCAGGGCGATCTGTCTCATGTGTTAGACTTCAGCTTGGTCCAGTTGGACAAGGATATATCTTATGTCGAGGAGCCAGTGGCCATTTTGGACAGGCAGGTTAGAAAGTTGAGGTCAAAGAACATTGCTTCAGTAAAAGTTCAGTGGAGGGTCATCCGGTTGAGGAGGCGGCATGGGAGACCGAGCATGATATGCGTAGCTTTTATCCTCATCTTTTCACCACTTCAGGTATGTCTTTATACTCGTTCGAGGATGAACATTTGTTTAAGAGGGGGATGAAGTAACGGCCAGATCGGTCGTTTTGAGTATTACAGCCCCGTTCTCCCATTTACTGCTCAATTCATGCTTTACAGTTGTTATGTGACTTGCCGAGGTAATTGGTTCGGGTCCGATGAGGTTTTGGAATGAATTGGAACACTTGATTCCAAGGTTTAAAGCTTAAGTTGAAATAATCGGCTGGATGTTGACTTATATGTAAATGACCCCGAAATAGAGTTTTGATGATTCCAATAGCTCCGTATGATGATTTTGGACTTGGGAGCGTGTCCGGGAAATTATTTGGAAGCACGTAGTTAAATTATGCTTGAAATAGCGAAAATAGGAAGTTTAAGTTTGGAAGTTTTGACCGAGGATTTGACTTTTAAATCGGGTCGGAATCCGATTTTGAAAATTTTCACAGGCCCGTTATGTCATTTATGACTTGTGTGATAAATTTGAGGTCAATCGGACTTGATTTGATAGGTTTCGCATCGAATGTAGAAGTTAAAATTTCTTAGTTTCATTAAGCTTGAAATGGGGTATGATTCGTATTTATATCGTTGTTTGATGTCATTTGAGGCTTCGACTAAGTTCATATGATGTTTTAGAACTTATTGGTGTATTTAGTTGAGGTCCCGGGGGCCTCGGGTGAGTTTCGGATAGTTAATGGATCAAAATTTTGGACTTAGAAGGAATCTGAAAATTTTGCCTTCTGGTGCAAGCGCACTTGCGGACATATTTCGCAGGTGCGAGCTCAGAAGTGAGTGTTCCATCACAGAAGCGGCCAGGCGTGGGTTGAGGCAGAGGGCACAGAAGCGAGCAGATGGTTCGCAGAAGCAGAGTCGCATCTGCAATTGCACGACCGCAAAGTCCACAGAAGCGGCTTGCTCATTCGCATAAGCACTAGAATCCGCAGAAGCGCAGATCATTCTCACATCTGCGGGACTGCAGATGCGGTCAAATATTTCGCAGATGCGAAATTGGTGGATAGTATAAATTTCGAAGGGGTTCCAAAATTTTTCCATTTATGTACATTTCAACACGGTTTTGGGGCGATTTTCAGGGGGAATTTATGGGAAAACTTGATGTAAATCATTTGTGATCATTGTTAGTCAATAATATTGAATTATCATCAATTATTTCGACAAGATTACGTGTTTTTGAGGTAAAATTTGAGGACTTGGGCCTAGGGATTTGAAAATAAGATTTGAGGATTTGGAGGTCGAGTTATTGTCGGATTTGGTAAAATTAATATGGTTGGACTCGTGGTTGAATGGGCATTCATATTTCGTAATTTTTGTCGGGTTTCGAGACGTGGGCCCGGATCGACCTTTTTGGCCGGATTTTTAATTCTTTGCTAAAGTTGTAATTTCATTATATAAATTGGTTTCTTGCCATTATACTTATAGTATGAAATTATTTTGGCTAGATTCGAGCCGATCGGAGTTGAAAAATCGAGGAAAAGGCATACTACTTGACAGATTGAACGAGATTTGAGGTAAGTGGCTTGTCTAATCCTATGTGGGGGAAATCCCCTTAGTATTTGATACTGTTGTAACATTTTGTGATATGTGAGTGCCGTGTACGCGAGGTGACGAGTGCGTACACGGGCTAAATATGGAAATTTCGGTTCCTGCTGAGTGGTCTCCTTTTTAATCCCTTAACTAAGTTGCCTTAATATGTGTAGCTATCATGTTTAGTCTAATATCGCATGTCTACGTGTCTCAATTCTTACTTGCAATATGTACAACACGCTTAGCTTAATTACCTGCTTCCATGATTTGAATTAAATTTTTAATTGTAAGATTTCTTACTGTAAATTCGTTGTTCCATCGGTTATCTGCTGCATATTTACTTTTGGGACTACGAGGCATTTTCTGGGGAGTACCCCTGTCACATATTTACTTTTGGGACTACGAGGCGTTTCCTCGGGAGCTCCCCCTGCTATTGCATATTTACTTTTGGGACTAAGAGGTGATTCCTCGGGAGTACCCCCTGTCATATTTATTTTTGGGACTACGAGGCATTTTCTCGGGAGCTCCCCCTACTGTCGTATATTTATTTTTAGGACTACAAGGCGGTTCCTCGGGAGATCCCCTGTCGCATATTTACTTTTGGGACTATGAGGCGGTACCTCAGGAGTTCACCCTACTATTGCATATTTACTTTTGGGACTACGAGGCGGTACCTCGGGAGTGCCCCTGTTGTTTACCTCTATTTGCTGTGTTGTTACCTTTCTGTAAATTTTTGTTGTTCACTTCTCAGTCATTTCATTATACTATTATATCTTCTGCCTTATTTCCTATTATTTCCAGTCGGGCCTGACTTGACCTCGTCACTACTCTACCGAGGTTAGGCTTGGCACTTACTAGGTACTGTTGTGGTGTACTCATACTACACTTTTGCACATCTTTTTGTGCAAATCCAGGTTCTTCCCACCATACCAGATACCAGTGAGTTGGATCGCACGTGGAGACTTCAAGGTATATCTGTCAGCGTCCGCAGACCTCGGAGTCCCCCCTCTACCCTTATTATGTTGTCTTCCCTTATTCTCTTTAGACTTGATATATATAGACACTTAGTATTTTCTCTTAGAAGCTTCTGACTTATTTTCACCGGTTTTGAGAGTTTTAATTATTGATTTGCAGTTGTATATTTATTTCATGTGTTGAGAATTGGGCTTCAGTTCTATATTATGTTATTCTGCATATTTAGGCTTACCTAGTCTTAGAGATTAGGTGACATCACAACATCCTACGGAGGATGAATTGGGATCGTGACATCACTAACCCTTTTCTGGCCACAGACATTCTTCGTAACGATGAGATATTAAAGATTATTCTCATCTACTGTCTCAATATAATATCCATTTCGGCGGATATCTTTAAAACTCAACAAGTTCCTTGGGACTTGGAGGAGAATATTACATTATTTATGATAAGTATTGTTCCCTTAGGTAGAGTTATAGCAACTCTTCTATAGCCTTCAATTAAATTACTACTAGTAGAAATTATAGTAATATCTCCATTACACATATTTAAATGAGAGAATATTTTTTCTCTTTGAATATTGTATGTGTCGTACATGAATCAATTAAGCAAATATTTTTACAATTGAACTTTGATCTAAGTTTGCTTTGAGAGATATTCATATTTGCTTTTAAATCATTTATTCAATAATGCCCTTGTAATACAATTTCGAGCAAATTTTGATTATGATACAAAATAATTATGTAGGTAAAATAATATAATTATAAGTACAGTACGCATATGACTAATACAACGTAAATGATAACATACTAAATATTATTAGTGTCCAGAAAAGGAAAATAAAGTAAAAATCAATGATACAATAGACTGATTTTGTTATATTTATGTACATTACATTAAATAATAAAGTAACAACTAATATTTATTAAAATAATATAGTATATTAGATCATAAGATTAAGATTCTATCAAATTATCTGTGCATCACACGAGTTTTAACATCGATTATTAGAAAAACGATGGAAAACAAAAAAGGAGCCAATAAAAAACCGTTGGAGATGATTTTTCGGGTTTTTTTTTTAAGGACCAAAAACTTTCTGATCCATAACCACAGAAAATGTTAAGAACTTGTGCGTCAACAAGAAGGAATCAAATTCTTAATAAATACTGCATGTTGCTGAAGTTTTTAATAACTTTTAACTTTATCATCATATCGTTTATAAGAGCAAAAAAAACTTTTTTTTTATACGAGCACTAGAACTTTTTTTATGATACATGACAGACATGTTACTAAAGATTAACATGGTCATATTAACATAAAAAAACTAAACTGCAGTCATATCTCACGTTCATTATTATGGTTCCAAAACAGTATACTTGAAAAGCTAAGTATTTTTCTTTTACCAAATGCCTCTCAAAAATTATAATAAATATTTTGCTAGCCAACAGAAAAGCTGAGTAAATCAATCAATTATAAACAATGATTAATCAAAACAAAATCAGACATAACAAAGCTTTATTAAATAAATGACTATAGCTAAACTAATTAATACTAATTGAAAAACTAGTACTCATGTAAAGACTACGATTACATAATTTTTATTCACTAACTACTACAAATAGGCAAAAACAAAAATCAAACTACTCAACCATCTTTAGTCATAAATCCATCACCGATCAAGTGGTCTATTTTTCTATCAGGGTGCTCAAAGAAGTCTGCCGCATCCAAGTGGTTGATGTCAAATTCATTGTCAGAGAAAAAATTAGCTTCAGGGCCATTATTCTTTAAAGATGCTTGATAAAGCTCAACCAAATGTCTTGGTGTTCGACAAATATTTGCTCAATACCCTTTTTCCATCGCAATGATAGCATTCAGTTTCTGAACCTTTTGACTTTGGCTTCTCATCTTTCCTTTTCACTTTTGGTGGTTATTTTTCTTTGGGGAATGATTAACACCAGAAAATTTTTCTTTCTTGGTCACGGTAACGGCCACGAATATGATCACGACCTTTTTCACGCTTAGTATAATGGGAATACACCTTATTCACTCGTGCAATGGTTAGACCAAAGGGTCAATAATTGTAATTTCTCATGAGCAACTCATTGTTTCACTCAACCACAAGGATAAGATGAGCAACTCATTGTTTCACTTAAGCACAAGGATAAGAAAAATTAACTCAGACTACTTCTTGAAACCTTTCTCTCGATACTACTGTTGCAGGGCCATATCAGTGGCATGGAACATTGTGAACATTTTTTGAAGCATATTATAGTCAATGATATTATCTCCACAAAGCTTTAGTTTAGAAGTAATTCTGAACATCGCCGAATTGTATTCAGAAATAGACTTAAAGATTTGGAGCATCAAGTGAGACCAATCATATTGTGCTTGTAAAAGTGTGACGGCTTTAAGTTGTCATATATTTCCTTTAAGCCATTTTACAAAACAAGTGGATCTTTGACGGTAAGATATTCTATTTTCAACCCTTCATCAAAGTAATAGCGGAAGAAAATCAAGGTCTTAACACAGTCTTGGGAAGATGTTTTATTTTTATATTTAATGGCGTCTCCAAGTCCATTGCGTCTAAATGAATTTCAACATCCAACACCCATTACATATAGTTCTTGCTCGAAATATAAAGGGCAACGAACTTTCATTTCATAAATATTAATCATAGTTAAAAAAGGAGAAAAGTTATACCTTAGTCTTCTCAAAGGGCTTCTTGAGATGGTAGAGTCTTCTGCTGATAATGTGAAATAAAATAATAAAAGAAAAAAAAATATTGCAAAAAAAAAAAAGGTGAGAGAATTCTATTAATTTTGGGATAAATTACAATAGGATAAAACTCCTCTATTTATAGGGAAAAAATGACTTAGCCACAAAATAATAAACTCTAAAAAACTCTACAAAAAATAAACATTCACATTAAATACAATTTTATTTATGACAGAAACAAAGTTTATAAGCTAGCTTGGAAAATTTAGAAATAGTTTCACATTACATGAGAGAAACTGAAAAATAAGTATATATGACTCCAATTTACTTGAGATTGATTCACAGTTGTTAGTTATATATAATTTAAACTCCATGCTCATGTAAGTATCTGCAACTACATTATATTGTCATGTGAGGTGGACTAGACCGTCCTTCCATCCCGACATATGTACAGGTATTTAATTAAGCACGAAATTGAAAAAATAAAGGAAAATAGGCTTTATGAGCTTGTGGTCAAAATATGTCATAAATATTTTTGCGACTATAAAAAAAATATCATTAACAATAAAATAAAAACTTAAAGTTAAATTGTTGTATGTCATTTTTTTCAAGACAATTTTAAAAAAAAAGAGAGAGAAGTTTATCAGAAGTACTATTCATCTCCTTTTTCATTTTGCTTTGAGCAGAAATTCTATCGTAAATAGTTTTTTCGTCTTCATAAGTCAAGAGTAAGATTTGTAATTTTGCGTACACATTACACTCCCCATGCTTCACTTGATGGGATTATATTGATTTTCTTTTTCTGTTACTATTCAACCTGACTCCTCGAGCATAAATTAAAAAAAGAAGTAATTGACACCCAAAGGGGAAAAAAAAAAATTAAGGGAACCCATAAATTAGGAAAAGGGAATGGCAACTAAACTAGGTAAAGATTCTCAGATTTCTTTTGGATCCAGGCAATAGGCGTACCATAGTCTGTTTTACACCAGATTCTATTAAATGCAAATAATTATAATAAATATATATGTAGATATTTATGTAACCAGAACGAAAACAGATATTTATGACAACCATACTTGTGCAATATTTCATTTTTCATTAGATATGTAGAAGACTTAAAAGATATTTAATCTTGTGCACACATGTTAGCACACCTGTTTAGATAATTTTTCACATATCTGTCACAAATTTAAGACGAATGCTCTGTCAAAAACTTTATTTTCTAAAAGAAATTATTTTTCAAAATTTGGGATGAAATTGTTACGAATCTCATGAAGGTACAAATTTAGTCAACATTAATAAATTCCGCCATAAAGCCTCCACAGATTCATTCAGGGGCGGATATACGTTAGTTCAAGCGGAACTCGTTTCGTAAAAAAATATACTATTTTATACTATGTAAATTATTTTTTCAAGCACCAAAATAAAGTTAAATAATAAACGTTGAACTTTCTTAACAACAAATGAGGTGCGGTGCAATGATTCAAGCGGGGTCATCGAGAACGGAAGGTGTGGATCAAGTCTTAGCTCCTTCCCTTTCATGTATATTTTGGTTTTTCCAAAAAAAGGTTGATTTAAAAGACCCACGCCCCAATTTTACCATTTCGGTCTTTGGAAGATTAATTTAAGAATGAAACTATTGAAATGAATCTTTTAAAGACCGCCTAAGATATTATACCATTTATATATATATATAAATAAAAATTGTTCTCTTTCTGTAGAGTATTCTTCTATTTCAATTTCACACTTTTATTTGAAATCTTTTAAAGTGGTTTACAAAACACTTATTTTTTATTTGTTTAAATTTAGCATATTTTATAGTTCCAAATTTCTTATATTAAAGTCGTTATTAATCCAATTTAGTTATAGTTCTCTTCTATTTGTTATTGTCTACAATAATTAGCTTGTAAAAATAAAATAATTTACTGTTTGGAATTAGGAAGTCCCAAGTAAGTTTCGTTATGATTTTCGAATCCTTTTCAAGCTTTGTGTATTGATAGACAGGGTGCCTCGTGCACAAAGCTCCGATATCGCAAGGTTTGGGAAGGGCTCAACCATATTGGATGTTTTTGTACGCAGTCTTATTTACATTTTTGTAAGAGGCCATCTGCGCAAATTGAACCCATGACCTATTTGTAACCATTTTTTTTTCATCTTTTCTTTAGCCGAGGGTCTATCGAAAACAATCTCTCAGCCCTTCCAAGTGCAGAGGTAAGGTTGCGTATATCTTATCCTCCTCGAACCGCACTTGTAGGAATTTACTGGCTTTATTATTATTGTTGAACCTGTGACCTACTGGTCGCACAACAGAAACTCCTTTCATTGCGCGAAAACTCCCCTTCATAACTTAGTGCATTGATGCTTATATTTAGCATAAAGTTAGAGCCACCATAAGCTTCCTCTATTGCACCTTGCTTTACAGATGTACTAATATACGATCAACAGATAACTACCAATATTCCTCAAGATGCATTTCTTTGTCATTTCAAATCTTATTTCTATTGTTGAAAGCATAATACTATCTAGCTACAAAAATCTTTTCTTCTGATTTTGACTTTTCCAGGGGCGCAGTGGAAACTCATCTAGTTGCTTGACTGCACACTTTTTCGGTGTTTTCTATAGAGAATCCTAGGAATGCTGAAAGATGTGTTTGAATGTCTGGAATTTTAAAACTGATCTTCTTGAGGATTTAGGCTTAATAGAGTTTCCATTTTTCGTTCTTGAAAAGATTGGGCCTAGGCGATGCAACCATAGCATCAAGATGCAAAGTGTGTGGAATAGCTGCACATTGCCTGTTGCATTAGCAAATGAGAATTCGTGCACGAATGGTTGAGTGGTGCTAATTTATAAGGTTTTGAATGTAAGTTCTACTAGCTGGAGAGATAGATAGCTTAGTGCTTACTTAACTTGTACTAGGTTTAATAGCTTTTTTTATGGCAAATAAAGGAAGCATTCTGATGGAGCGCTATGAATTTGGAAGATTGTTAGGTCAAGGTACATTTGCTAAGGTTTACTATGCTAGGAATATCAGAAATGGGCAGAGTGTTGCCATCAAAGTTATTGACAAGGAAAAAGTTCTAAGGGTTGGACTCGTGAATCAGATCAAACAGGAAATATCCGTTATGAGATTAGTCAGACATCCTAATATCGTGCACCTTTACGAAGTCATGGCCACGAAAACCAAGATTTATTCGTGATGGAGTATGCTAAAGGAGGTGAACTTTTTAACAAGGTGGCGAAAGGAAGGTTAAAAGAGGACGTTGCGCGAAAGTATTTTCAACAGTTGATAAATGCGGTAGATTTTTGCCATAGCAGGGTTGTCTATCACCGGGATTTGAAACCTGAAAACTTACTGTTAGACGATGATGAAAATTTAAAAATTTCAGATTTTGGTTTAAGTGCTTTTGTCGAGTCAAAGCGCCAGGACGGACTCCTACAGACTATGTGCGGGACTCCAGCCTATGTTGCTCCGGAGGTGATCAATAGAAAAGGCTACGATGGTGCAAAAGCTGATATTTGGTCATGTGGGGTTGTCCCATTCGTCTTGTTAGCTAGTTATCTTCCATTTCAGGACTCAAATTTAATGGAAATGTATAGGAAGATTGGCAAAGCTGAATTCAGATGTCCAAGTTGGTTTCCACCAGAAGCACGACGGCTACTTCCGAAAATGTTGGATCCTAATCCAAGCGCAAGAATTTCTCTTGCAAAAATTAGGAGTACCTGGTTCAGGAGGGGACTTTCTATTTCCTCTAAATCTACCCTAGTAGACGAAGTAAGCACGGATTTAGCTTCAGCAAATACAGAGGAAAAGCAAGAGGTGGCTAGGATTCCAAACTTGAACGCGTTTGATATCATTTCCCTTTACGCTAAGTTTGATTTGTCCAAATTATTTGAGGAACCTTGTTTAAAGAAAGAAGCTAAATTCACATCGTGGAAACCTGCGTCGATCATCATGTCCAAGCTGGAAGATACCGTTAAACGCCTTAAGCTGAAAGTTAGAAAACGGGATGCAGGCTTACTGAGGTTTGAAGGTACAAAGGAAGGAAGAAAATGGATTTTAGCCATTGACGCGGAGATCTTCGAGGTCATTGAGGCTTTTCATCTGGTGAAAGTGATTAAATCAGACGGCGATACATTGGAATATCAGGAGATATTGAATGAAGGCCTAAGACCAGGTCTTCAGGATATTGTTTGGACTTGGCAAGAAGAAAAACAACCTCAGCAATCAGAAGATCAACTCGACGAGCAGCCAAATGATCAACTTCAGCAGCAACAGCAACAGCAACTGCGGCTCCAACAACATCTAATTCAGCAAGAGCAATTACCTTTATTACGATACACTTCCTTATTCACATTTTGTCGAGGTAGATTCGGGAGTTAACTTAATAGATTCAATTTTTAAGGTTCTTTGGGTAAGCTTATTGTACTCTTGATGTTGTCGGTTTAGAATTTAATATTGGTTGAAATTCTAGTGATTGTGTACATTTATACTTATGTTTTGTGTCGAAAATACTGGATTTAGTTGAAACCACACAGTATAGGGTTGCATCCACCTCTGCATTTTGTGTTGAGGTCTTCCTAATCAAGGTGTTGTTTGTACTATATATCTCAAGTGTAAGTGCTTCGTGTTTTCATAGTATCCTTTTTTGTTTTCTCATAAATGTTTGTATCTACTTGTATCATTCTTGCAATCATATATTTTTGGTTTCATTGCAGCAGTTGGTGATTGAAATGACACTTTTTGCATCTGATTTTAGGCTTTCTTCTTTTCGATCTGGTAGTGTTTCATACAACAACAACAAACTCCATGAGTTCTCATAGTGGGGTCTACGGAGGGTAAGATGTACGCAGCATTACCCCTTCCTCGAAGGGCAAAGAAGTTATTTCCGATAGACCATCGGGATCTGCTAGTGTTTCATGACAAGGCTATAAGATAATGTTAGCAAATTATTCCTTTTGAATTTTCGTCGAGAGATTTGCATGCTCGTATAATAGCACGCCTAATAACCAGGATTACTAAATATTTTTCTTAGTCACATGCAGTTCGAAAAACTTTGGCTCAATGGTAAGAGTTGCCGTTGTGTGACTTCAAGAGGTCACGGTTTCAAGTCGTGGATACAGTCTCTTGCAGAAATACATGGTAAGATTGCGTGTAGTGAACAATCCGACTCTACCCTTATCCTAGACCAGCACATAATCGGCGCTTAATACATCGGGCTATTCTTTTACTGTTCGAAAAAGCATTTTATTTAGACAACTGCATATTAAAAGGCTTAATTTTATGGCACTGAGAAGATGTATGCTGAATGTAGATGAAAATTTGTATATATTTAAACCAAACTTTACCTTTGTTTGAAAGAAAAGAATAATCTTGGTTTCTTTTCTCTTGGATGAAAGTGACATTTGTAGTCAAACCATGTTAAACTTCTGAGCCAGCAGAAAGCCAGAAAGAGAGAAAGAAGAAGATTAATGCTCTAACTCAAGGTAGTAACTTTAATTGGTTTTGGCTAAAAAGGCAGTCTTCAAATTCTGATCATATGAATGTCTAAGACAAAAAATAGTTTACTTGTCATCTATTCTTCCGTTTTCCCTACTTTATACTCTTTAGTGTTGGGTTCTCCGAATACCACGTGAATCCTACGTGAACGCAGGATGCTTCGTGCACTGAATTACCTTTTTGGTCTTTACGAGCATTGTCTCTTGCTGTAACATAGTATAATTTCTATGCAGTGACGGTAAAATATTTTTATATACTATCACATCCTCTAAAAAATAACTATAAATACTTAAATGTCTATGAGAATATGTTTCTCATATAAGATGAGCACTCCCATTATGTGTGAGTGGGAGATGTAGGAAATAGAGTCCACCCATAAGGGGTGCTCTTAGGGCCCACTAGGGCAAAACACAGTATTTTAGTAAATACTGTAACCCTAGTTATCCCTATCTAAGCACACATACAGTGTACTTCTAAGTATTGAGAATACGCAGTATTTTTCGAACGTTCTCTCTCTCCAACCTTGGGTTTAGAGGGGTTGATCCAATACACTTTGACAACCACCACCGACCAGTAATTTCAGTCATGGTTCATCCATTTTCGCTTCCGCTAAGAAGAAAAGTAAGCTCTCTGTTTATGATTTATGCGCAATATAATATGTTCAGATTTATCGCATTCCTTCATTGGTATCAGAGTCATAGTCTGATTTTCTAGTTCGAAAAAAAATAAATTAAAGAACTATTCTGATTTCTATGTGAATCTTGAATTGTGTTTTTTTCTCTACGTCGTACTAATAGAGACAATAAATTAATTTAAACCTCTGATTTAGAATAAAGTTTAGAATCAGTATTTATTCTATTTGTTCTTAATTTGCCCTGGCGATGGACGCGTTACCACACCATATTCAAAGGGAGGTGTCATGGTGTATGTTATTAGCTGATGACATAGTTCTTATTGATAAGTCGCGGGCCGTTGTTAACAAAAGGCTGGAGGTTTAGAGACAGGCGCTGGAGTCTAAGGGCTTCAAGTTGAGCAGCACGAAGACGAAATACCTGGAGCGTAAGTTCAGCGCTGAGCCGAGAGAAGTGGGCGTGGATGTGAGGCTTGAATCACAGGTCATCCCAAGTAGAGGCAGTTTCAAGTACCTTGGGTTGGTTATCTAGAGAGGAGGGGAGATCGACGAGGATGTCACACACCGTATTGGGTTGGGTGGATGAAATGGAAGTTAGCATCTGCAGTCATGTGTGACAAGAGAGTGCCATCAATACTCAAAGGTCGGTTTAAAAAAGCGGCAGTTAGACCGGCCATGATGTATGGGGCTGAGCGTTGGCCTGTTAAGAACTCACATATCCAGGAGATGAAAGTAGCAGACATGGGGATGTTGAGGTGGATGTGCAGGCACACTAGGATGGATAAAATTAGAAATGATGATATTCGGGAGAAGGTGGGCGTGGCTCCCATTAATGACAAGATGGGGGAAGTGAGGCTCAGATGGTTCGGGCACGTATAGAGGATACGCTCAGATGCTCTGGTAAGGAGATGTGAGCGGCTAGCTTTGGAGGGCATGAGAAAAGGTAGAGGCGGACTAAGAAGTATTGGGAAGAGGTGATCAGGCAAGACATGACGAGCCTTCAGATATCCGAGGACATGGTCAGGCTTCAGATTTTTGAGGACATAACCCTTGATAGAAAGTTGTAGAGGTGAAGTATTAGGGTTGTAAGTTAGGAGTTAGTTGAAACTTTCCTTACTTCGTACCTTTATGAAACTAGTCTGGTAGGATTTTTGTCTGAGACAGCTAGTGACAATGTTGTGTCTTACTACTCTTTTATTTTTTATAGTGCCGGATCTATTTACTAGTTATCGTTTTTGCTTTGCATCTATTTTTTGAATTTCACGATGTTATTATTTTTCCTATGATATATGTTGGTAATACTGATATTGTCTCTTTTCGTCTTATTGAGACGAGGTCTTTCGAAAAGAACCTCTCTACTCCCTCGGGCAGGCAGTACCAGTCGTTGCTTCAACACCACCGTAGGCCATTGTCGATCTCCACTAAGAAGCGACAGTTAGTCGCCGCGAACAGCCAATTGAGATAATAATAAAATAAAATAAAATAAAGGAAGAGAAACATAGGTTTCCCTGTTTCTAAAATTAAAGAGGTGACTTTGCAGAGGTTGAGTTTGGTTTGGTGCTTTAGTAGCGCACCTCATTGCTGTCTTCACAAAGCAGCGCTTTTTCCTCTAGTTGCCAACGCGAGTCGTTGCTGTCAAAGACCAGTTTGTGCCACCACCATAATTATCTTAATTGTTTGTCATAATTTGGACCATCACTTTTTTAAGAAAAAAAATTGTTTTGGAGATTAGTACTCCAGTTGGCTACGGCGGCAACACAGTAGGTAGGAAGAAAGAAGAGAAACACGTTTCTCTCTTCAAAACCCAATAGAATGCTTCTATTATTTTAGTGCGTTAAAAAAATTTGGAGATTTGTGCTCCAAGGTTGCTGGCGGCGTTCCGGGAAAGAAGAGGAAGAAGAGAATTAGGTTTTGTTTACCTTGGATTACGAGTAACAATTAAATTTATATCTGATTTTAAGAATACGCGATCTGATTTAATACAGTTAATGAGTAAACAGAATAAGAGATTAAATTAGTAAACAAGAAAAAAGCAAACCGCCAAGATTGAGTGATCTTTCCGTGCTAAAGGCTCTTTGAAATAAAATATGGAGTAGACAGATGAATAAAAGTAGACTATAGCTTTTCTTTATATTGATTGTATCTCGTGTCCCTTTACAAATGGGGCTGTCTACTTATATAGGAAAGCTGAAGAATTTTATACAAGGTAAAAATCTTATTTACAAGGTAAGATATCCCTAAAATTAATGGATTCAACGTCTATGTTGACCTGAGCCGCGATTCCCGCCTAAATGTTTGTGTATTACGAGATTTCCGGTCCTTCAGTTACGCAAATCAGATAACTTTACCATAGGATGTTTTACCCTGATCGGCCTCAACGATTTCACTTCGAGCGTTTTGGCTTCGAGCTTCGTTCAGACGATATCCGGTCTCGGGCTTCTAATGTTCGATATTTCGATCTCGACCTCTCGGTTGGTAGCTCCAATCGATGTTGGTTGTCGAAACCCAAAACCGATATTCCCTATGAAAGCGATCGGGCTCGACCTCATACAGATAGTCCCCTCGTTTTTTGGAGAGTAATGACAAGAAACGATATGAGCCGCTGCTTTCAAGATTAGGTTAAGCGGAGACATACTTATAATGAACGACTCGGAATTTGAAACGTTAAATTAGATAACACAAAACGTCTTATTGACGAATGACGGCAGCATGATGACGCACGTGGCCAGTATCAAAAAGGTCTTTTCATGTACCAACTGGCGACAAGCTTTACGATCCCTGCAAATACCAATTAATGCTTTCTCATTTCAGGTTTCGAACCGCCGCTTTTGAAAAGTATAAATAGCCTCCTCATTCTTCAATTTTCAAGTTTGTGTCGTCTGAATACCATATTGCCCAAGTTCTCTAAACTCTGTTCCTCAAGTAACTTCTCTTTCTACACTTGCATCTACTCGCTTTTCATCTCTTTAACTTCAATGGCGAAAACATCTAAATCTGTTCCTTAGAAACAACAACCTTCTTCCTCTCAACCCACTGAAAAGGTCGAGCCTGTCATTGCTGAGGAAACTTTGACAGAGCCTCCTCTAAAAGCTTTTGTACTGGTCGGATGCTCAATCCGCTCCGACTTTAAGGTAGAGAAGGCTTCCTCAGTACCGGGCTGGGGTGAACCACTCGTTAGGTATATTAGCTCAATCACGAGCAAAACCCTTGATAGGGTGAAAATGGAATGTAACTGGGTTGGCAAAGATGTGGTAGTCCCTCTCCGGATGAGGCGATTACCACCCAGGTGGAGGGCTATTTGAGTGTTTACACTTACCCCTTCACGTTGGGACCTTTGGAACCCATTATTATCGCCTTTTGCAAGAGGTACAATGTTACATTAGGTCAGATTCACCCTTCCGTTTGGCGAATAATTCATGTTTTTCGTTTTTTTGTGAGTAAGGTCGATGGGCATCCTTTCACCATCGATCATTTACTTCGACTATACAGTCCCCGAGTCTTCCGAGGGGGACTAATAAAACTTGCTCGCCGAGCTAGCAAAGCCCCGTTTTCGAGCATAGATGAGGATAAGGACCGGGGCTGCATGGGCCGATTTATTCGGATAAGAACGTCGGACCTAATCCCTGCAGAAGATATGTCGTTCCCTGAAAAGTGGAACATGAACCGTAAGAATCGTTTTCCTACCCAAATTCATCTGTTATTCTTTTTTCTTTGATATCTCACTAATATACTTTGTAAGATGTAGCCGTTTCTCAAATGCCGGCTGCGATTCAGCACTTGGAAGAGTGGGTCTGGAAGGTGGTAGCTCAAAGGACCAACTCGGAGCGCGCCTGGCATTCCCGGCTCCATGAGAAATCGTTCTTCTTTTTCAGCGAGTTGAAAAACCGGTGACTTCTATCGGAAGACCTTGAAATAAACCGGCCTAAAGCAGCTATCCGACCTGTCTACTTTTGTACAGCCTTTACACTGTCTACGATTGTAATGTCTTCGATAGCTTTGATCTTCTCGGGGTTAATTTCTATTCCCCGATTCGAAACCATGAAACTGAGAAATTTTCCTGAGCCCACTCCAAATGCGCACTTCTCCGGGTTTAACTTCATGTTGTACTGTTTCAGTATATCGAACATTCCCTGCAAATGGCTCAAATAGTCCTCTGCTCGCAGGGACTTAACTAACATATCTTCAATGTAAACTTCCATTGTTTTTCCTAATTGTTTTTCGAACATTTTGTTTACTAGGCGTTGATAAGTAGCCCCCGCATTCTTTAACTCGAATGGCATCACGTTATAACAGTATGTACCATACTTAGTGATGAAAGATGTCTTTTCTTGATCATCCTTGTCCATTCGTATCTGGTTATAGCCGGAGTAGGCATCGAGAAAGCTAAGGGTCTCGTGGCCAGTGGTGGCGTCGATCATGCGATCGATGTTTGGTAAGGGAAAAGAATCTTTAGGACATTCCTTGTTTAAATCTTTGTAATCTATGCACATCCTTAACTTATTTCCCATTTTAGGAACTACGACTACATTTGCTAACCATTCCGGGTATTTAACTTCCCGAATGGATCCTATATTTAAAAGTTTGGTTACCTCATCTTTGATGAACATTTGCTTGACTTCGGATTGAGGCCTTTTCTTTTGCTTGACCGGCCGAAATTTAGGATCCATGCTCAGTTTGTGAGTCGTGATCTCCGGAGGTATCCCTATTATGTCAAGATGGGACCAAGCGAAAGAATCTTCATTAGCTGAAAGAAAATCAATAAGTTTAGTCCTGAGCTCAGAATTTAAACCTGAGCCCAGGTATACCTTACGGTCCGGTGCATCCTCTCGGAGTGAAATTTGCTCGAGTTCCTCGACCTTCGACTTAGTTGCATCGGATTCGTTGGGGCTGAAGAATGATCGGGGAATCCCGTATTCTTCGTCTTCTACGAGTTCCTATTCACCTTCGTTTGTTGAAGACGATACATGTGATTGCTATTTGGTTCTTTAAGGAGAGGCTATCGTTTCCGGCATTGCTTCTTCTACAGCAAACATTTATTTCGCCGCATGTTGTTCTCCATAAACAGTTATGATCCCATCAGCCGATGGGAATTTCAACATTTGGCGTAGTGTTGAGGGTACCGCTCTGATATCATGAATCCATGGTCTACCGAGCAACGCATTGTATCTCATATCTCTTTGATAACGCAGAATCTCGTTTCTCGAACGATACCGGCAGTGTTTACTGGTAAAATTATTTCTCCTTTGGTTGTCTTGCAAGCCATGTTGAAACCATTAAGGACCCGAACTTCAGGGATAATTCGATCAGTCAACCCGAGCTGTTCGATAACCCACGACCGAATTATGTTGGCTGAACTACCGGGATCGAACAACACACGCTTCACCTTGGTTTTTTGTATAAGCACTGATATTACTAAGGCGTCATTATGGGGTTGTATGATTCCTTCCGCATCCTCCTCGCTGAAGTGCAAAGCTCCCTCCATCGCGTAATCCCGAGTGCGCTTCTCTCGGGTGATAGATATTTTTATGCGTTTCAATAGCGGTCCTTGGGGTGTATCTACCCCATCGATTATCATATTGATCGTGTGCTGAGGCTCCTCCTGGTTTACTGGTCTATTCCTGTTCCCGTAATGGTTTTTGGCTCGGTCGCTCAAAACCTCTCGAAGGTGCCCATTTTCGAGCAACCGTGCCACCTCTTCCCTCAACTGTCGACAGTCTTCTGTCTTATGCCCATGTGTGCCATGGTACTTACATATCAAGCTGGGGTCTCTCTTAGCGGGATCCGATTACAGTGGTCGAAGCCACTTAGTATCCTTAATGCGACCGATGACCGATACGAGAGTCGCCGAATCGACGTTGAAGTTATATTCGGACAGTCGTGGTGCTTCTAGGTGCCCAGCGACTCTCTCGAAGTTATTTCTTGCCAATGGTCCTCAGTTCCTTCGATTAAGATCATTCCTCCTTTCCTATCTCGGGGAACCCTGCCTTACTGGAATGGCTTTTTGGTCTCCAGCATATGGTCGATGCCTGTCTCTGTTCGATCTTGGCTCTCGATAAATATCTCTTTGAACTCTATCATGAGTTCTGATGGGGTAAGTGGATCCCGAGGGGGCCCCAAGTTGATCGTCCTCGACCCTAATCTTCGATTGGTATTGGTAGTGTATATCTGCCCAAGTAGCAGCCGGATATTCAATCAAGCTTTGCTTAAGCTGTTGTGAAGCCGTTGAACTTCGAGCGTTGAGCCCTTGGGTGAAGGCTTGTACGGCCCAATCATCAGTGACTAATGGTAGGTCCATCCGCTCCATCTGAAAGCGAGATACAAATTCCCTCAGCATCTCGTTGTCTCTTTGCCTAACTTTAAATAAGTCCGATTTTCGTGTCTCGACTTTGGTGGCACCCGCATGAGCTATTACGAAGGTATCCACAAGCATGGCAAAAGAATAAATGGAATTTAGGGGCAAGTTGTGGTACCAAGTCATTGCCCCCTTTGATAAGGTCTCTTCGAATTTCTTTAAGAGGACGGACTCAATCTCATCGTCTTCGACATCATTTCCCTTTTATGGAGCATGTGTATGCTATTACATGCTCATTTGGGTCAGATGTCCCATTGTATTTCGGAATCTCCGGCATGCGAAACTTCTTCGGTATGGGTTTTGGGGCGGCGCTAGATGGAAAGGGTTTCTGTACGAATTTCTTTGAGTCTAAACCTTTTAATAACGGAGGTTCTCCTGGTATTTGGTCCACCCTCGAATTATATGTTTTTACCTTTTTATCATTGGCCTCGATCTTCTTCTCGCCTGACTCGACCCGTCTGGTCAACTCTTCGAGCATTTTCATGATCCTGGCGTTTGCACCTGATCCGCCTTCGCTTGGTTCCACTATGATAGGTTCATTTTCGGGGATAATTTCCCGAGGAGGGCCGGTCCCTATCCCGTTCGGAACTTGGCTTTGATTTTGCAGCTGAGTAATGGCCGCTTGCTGGGCTTGCAACATGTTGAATATCATCCTGAGGCTAATCTCGTCCTCCTCGTTGTTCTGTTTTGCCGAGCGGTATTCTCTTCGGATACTATTCAATGGACCAGGGGTCCGATCCACATCGACCGCTATTTAGGAGTTAGCGTCGATTGGGACTTCATTTTCGGGTGCCAAGTTGTCATTTTCGCCCTGGTGGTTGAATTCGCCATCGACGAATTGAGGCACAGATTGAGAATGTGACATGATTGTGATGTAACCTGAAAGAAAAAAGTGTTCTGCAAAGAACAAGAGTAAAATAATCTGCGTAACAGAAAGCTGTATTAAACGATCACTATTATCCTTAGCCCCATGGTAGGCGCCAAACTGTTTACCCTGGATTACGAGTAACAATTAAATTTATATGTGGTTTTGAGGATACCCGACCTGATTTAATACAGTTAATGAGTAAACAAAAAAAGAGATTAAATTAGTAAACAAGAAAAAAGCAAACCGTCAAGATTGAGTGATCTTTCCGTGCTAAAGGCTCTTTGAAATAAAATATGGAGTAGACAGATGAATAAAAGTAGACTATAGCTTTTCTTTATATTGATTGTATCTCGTGTCCCTTTACAAATAGGGCTGTCTACTTATATAGGAAAGGTGAAGAATTCTATACAAGGTAAAAATCTCATTTACAAGGTAAGATATCCCTAAAATTAATGGATTCAACGTCTATATTGATCTGAGCCGCGAATCTCGCCGAGATGTTTGTGTATCACGAGATTTCCAGTCCTTCAGTTACGCAAATCAGATAACTTTACCATAGGATGTTTTACCCTGATCGGCCTCGACGATTTCACTTCGAGCGTTTTGGCTTCGAGCTTCATTCAGACGATATCCGGTCTCGGGCTTCTTATGTTCGATATTTCGGTCTCGACCTCTCGGTTGGTAGCTCCAATCGACGTTGGTTGTCGAAACCCAAAATCGGTATTTCCTATAAAAGCGATCGGGCTCGACCTCATACAGGTTTCTTTCTTAAAATGCAAAGAAGGCTTCTTACTTAATTTTTTCAAAAAAAAGACGAAATCTGTCTTCATGTGTGGGCGGCAGAGAGCATTAGAAAGAAGCAAAAGTAGAGAAATAGGTTTTCTCTGCAAAGACCCAAAATAATTCTTTTTTAGAAGTTCTTAAAGGGGTTAGGGCAACATTAAATCGGGCTAAAGGCCCACTAAGAAAAAGAAGATAAAAAAATGGTCTGCAATATTTCTTTAAAGTTGGCAGACATAAATTTTGGGCTAAAGGCTCATTTTACCACTCTCTTGAATTTTTCATATGGGCTAATGGAAAGAGTTCTGTGGAAGAAATTTAAAAATAGTCAGATTTAAAAGTGGTAATTGAAAAGTAGCCACAGTTTCAAAAGTAATCAAAATTTAGCCACTTTTCATGTAAAGATAAATCTGAATAAAAGAATTGTTTAAAATTCGAAAAATATTCCAGCATAATATACTGGAGTTCTAATTTTTTACAAGTGAACTTCCAGTATAATATACTGGAGTTCCAGCATAATATACCGTCAAGCATAATATGTTGAAAGTTCATACACAGGTGCTCCGATCTCCAATATATTATGGTAGAACTTTCCATGTGCTGGAGTTCTAGCATATTTTGCTGGAAGTCCATTCATAGTGCACCCATCTCCAGTATATTATGCTGGAATTTTCCGTGTTGCAGCAAAATAATGGTTATTTTCAATGACTTTGCAAACGTTGGTTATTTTCAATCACCAGTCCTAAAACTGGCTAGCCCATGCTATTTTTACGAGTTTTGTAGTAAATAAATTCCAGATTTTTACAAAATTACTTAAGGTTTTGTTGTTTTTTTAAAATAAATTATAGATTTCGAAAATTAGTCATATGGACTTAATTTTCAGTATATAAATTTTGTATTTATATTCCTTTATGAAAATTATAGTTATTTTATGATCTCAATTGCTTGAAATGTTAATTTGTTTAGAATTAAGTTTATTTGTTAATTTGTTTAACATGCTTCAAAATGTTAATTTATTTTACATTATATTTATTTGTCAATTTGTTTAACATGCTTGAAATTTAATTGTTTTAATATTATTTTGGTTAATTAGTTTAACACATGCTTTATGTTACTTCATTTAGCATGAAATCGAAAATTAATTAGTTTTATAATAATTACTTGCTAATTTGTTTAACATGTATAATATGTTAATTAGTTTAACTTTATAGTAAAATTTATGTGAATTTTTATAGCATGTAATAAATATTAATTAGTTTGATATTAATTTTATTTGCATGCTATATAAGTTATTATGTTAACTTATGATTCACATGGGGTTATAAAATCATGAAAGATAATTATGTTGTCTTAAAAATGATTAAGACGCTTAGCTAGAAAATTGAATTAGTTAATTCTCATGATATTTTAATTCTTGGACGATCATTGGAAACATAGTGAATTTTCGACTCCATGATTAATATATGTGTTTATTAACTTAATCAGTTAATACTTAGTGTCATAATATGTATGTATGTTGAACATCGTGCCTTGCATTTTTTTTATTTTTACATGATCCTCATAATATTTTTATTTTGTTAAAGAATGACTACTGCTTCGAAAAATATTATTGCTGAGCTCAACAAAGGATTGAAACTCAATGGCGATAAATATGAAACCTGGAGCTTGAAAGTCCAGTATGTTCTAGAGGATTAAGAGGCTTTGGAAGCCATTAACAATGTCATGAATGAGCCTGAGGAAGGCAACACTGCTCAGCATAGGCATGAGCGTGGAGCCTATGACAGTTAGAAGAAAAAGAACTCCATTGCTCGCATCACGTTGTTGAGCACCTTGGATGATTACATCCTAAGGGAGTTTAAGGATCACCAAAGAGTTATGGATCTTTGGAATGCTTTGAGGAAAAGGTTTGGTACCTGTTCCACTGCAAGGCTGCGATCCTTAACAATCAAATTTGATTCATATAAGAAACGCCCAGATGATTCAACGAAAACACATCTGGCAAATGACAAATATGACTGGGGAGTTGAAAGATGATGGTCATATGTTGACTGATGAACAACAAATCCAAGCTGTCATACATTTTTAACCTAGTTCTTGGGATCATATGAAAATGCATTTGACCCGTAATGAGCGAATCACAACTCTGGAAGATGTCCGGAGGCATCTTAAGTTAGAGGAGGAACGACTTGAGGCTGCAAAGCTAATAGCTGAGTTGCATATGGCAACAACCTCCAAAACCAAACTGGTAAAAGAAGATAGGGCCACCTTAAGCACAGCCAGCTCAGCATGCAAAATGGGCAAAGACTAAAAAATTCTAGAACAGACATCCCAAACGTGTCAGTTGCTAAAGTGAAATGCTATAATTTTGAGAAAAAGGGTCATTATATCAGAGATTCCTCTGAGCCTCCTAGAAATCTATTTCACAATGCTCGAATTAGTGAAGTTTGTGTTTCTAGTTCTATTTTTTAACTGAATCTAATAATTGTGGATTGTAGACTCAGGAGCAACGGACCACATAGCCCGAAACGTAGTGCCTTTGTTGAATTCCGGCGAGTTCCACGTGGAGCAAAGTGGATATATGTGAGCAACAACAATAAATTTGTTGTTGAAGGGATCAATATATGCAAGTTAGTCCTGCGTGCTGGTCGAGACCTAATGCTACATGATGTGCTCTTTGCACCAACAGTTCACCGGAATGTTATTTCAGTTTCAATTTTGCTTAAACTAGGATTTGACTTGTTTTGTACTTTTGGTTCAACTTTATTTGGTTTTGGTCATGTGATCGGAGGTTTAATTATTATGGATTTGGATTATGATTCATTTAATAATAATGCTAGTTTTTCTATTTTTGTTTCTTCACATAAATATGATAGTGATGTAAACATACGGCATGCTAGACTTGGTCATATTGCGCAACAAAGAATGTAAAGGTTAGCAAAACAAGGTTTTTTTTCCAACATTGAACATGTGGAATTGTCCACTTGTGAAAATTGTCTAGCTAAAAAATCTGCAAGAAAACATTTTGGTCAGGCGATTAGCGTTGAATATCCTTTGCAATTAGTCAATTCGGCCATCTGTGGGCCTATAAATGTTAGGTTTGGGCATGGAGCAAGTTATTTTATCATATTTATTGATGACTTTACCCGTTTCAGTTATGTCTATTTAATTTCCCACAAATCATAAGCAATAAGCTGCTTCAAATGCTATATGAGCTTAGTGGAAAATCAAGTAGACAAGAAGATAAAAGCTCTTCGAACTGACCATAGTCGTGAATACTTATCAACCCAATCTAATAATTTATGTGATGAAAAAGGAATAGTGCATTAGTTGACTATCCCAATACTCCACAGCAAAATGGTATTGCAGAGAGAAGAAATAGAACTCTCCTAGAAATGGTTAGGTCAATGACGGCACAAGCTAAACTCCCAATTAGTTATTGGGGTAACGTGTTGCTTACTGCTACCTATGTACTTAACTGAGTGCCTACAAAATCAGTTACTACCATTCCATATGAATTATGGACTGGAAGACAATCCGAACTGAGTATATTAAGACCTTGGGGTTGTGCTGCCTATACACATGATTCCTCTCACAAATATGACAAATTGGGCCCGAGGGGAAAGAAAGGTATCATTATAAGATACTCTCAGACCTCAAAGGGTTATGTGTTTATAGGTTATCAAGACAGCGGGAGTGTAACTGCATTTGAATCACGAGATGTCACATTCTTAGAGGATGAGTTCCCTAAGAAGTGAAAGGTAGGTCAAGACCTAACCTTGTTTTAGAAAATGGATCAAGAAGTACAAGGATCGCTTCATTCGTGTGGGAGAATTTTAGCAGATGATGAATTAGTTTCTCATCAACAACCTTCTTCATCATCATATGTGAATAAAAGTAATCTTTTTACATTTAAGGGATGTGACCAAATGGATCTTGTTCCAAGTGGGAGCGAGATGGTCACAGATCTTGTTCCAAGTGGGAGAAGGATGAATGTTCTTGATCCGAGTGGGAGCAACATAGATCCAAATGGGAACAATGATGAATCAGAAATAAAACATGGTTCTTGTAAAAAGATTCTCCGCCGACGATTTGATGTTGAAGGTGGTGAACTATTTATGATGCTCCTACAAGAAGAAAACGAGCCTAAAAATATAAAAGAGCCTCTCTCATGTCCTTCTAAGGATAAATGGACAAAAGCAATGGAAGATGAGCTGGAGTCTATGAGAGTCAACAAAGTGTGGGAACTAGTTGACCTCCCCGAATGGTGCAAAGAAATTGGGAGCAAATGCGTTCTTAAAATTAAGCTCAAGGCTGATGGCACAGTTGAGAGATATAAGGCTCGACTGGTGGTGAAAGGGTATACACAGTAGAAAGGAATAGACTACGGAGAGACTTTCTCACCTGATGTACGATTTACCTTTGTTCGCCTAGTTTTAGCTATTATTGCAAGCTTGAATCTTGAATTACATAAGATGGATGTAAAGATTGCCTTTCTCAATGGAGAACTAGATGAAGAAATCTATATGGAACAACCTGAGTGTTTCATTGAAAAGGGCCACAGACAAAAGGTTTGTAGACTTTTGAAGTCTATTTATGCCCTCAAACAATCTTCAAGACAGTGGTATATACGCTTTCAGAATGTTGTTGTATCCAATGGTTTTACCATGATGGATAAGACCATTGTCTTTATGCCAAAAGATCAAGTAACAAGCTTTTGCTTTTAACACCGTATGTAGATGACATATTTATAGCTGGAAATGATAAGGAGTTTATAACCGAGATGAAGTCATGGTTTTCATCCCAATTTGAGATGAAAGATATGGGTGAAGCTGCATATATTCTTAGAGTTAAGATTTCAAGAGATCGTCCAAAGAAACTATTGTATCTCTCATAAGAGAATTACATTAGCAAAGTTCTTGAACGATTCAATATGCAAAATAGTAGCCCAGTTGAAACTCCTATCAGTAAAGGCCATACCTTGGGAAGTCAGATGTGTCTTAAGACTCCTGAAGAGATAGAAAGAATGAGCCGAGTTCCTTATAGGAATGTAGTCGTAAGTCTAATGTATGCTATGGTGTGCACTAGACCTGATATCTGTCAAGCAGTTGGCTTGATAAGTAGATATCAAACTGACCCAGGTTTAGCACATTGGCAAGCAGTAAAGATGATCATGAGATATTTGAAGGGAACTGCTGATTATGCGTTTTATTATCAAGGCAAAAAGGATCTGCTATTAGTTGGATATAATGATGCTGATGATGGAGGAGATCTAGACAAAAGGAAGTCTACCTCAGGATATGTTTTCTTACTCAGTGATGGCGCCATATCATGGAGTAGTAAGAAACAATCATGTGTATCACTATCTAGCTGAAAATACTGAATCAATATTTGTCTACTGTGATAGTGAGGCTGCAGTATCCTCCACCAAGGACCCTAAGTTTCATTGTAAAACCAAACATATAGATATCAAGTATAACTATGCGAGAGACATGGTTAGACGCAAGGTAGTGAATGTGAAGTATGTGTGTAAAAAAGATATGTTAGCAGATCCACTGACCAAGCATATGTCTAGAGATGCATTAGTGAGACACACCAGGGCTCAAGGCTTGCGTAGACTTTGATATTCTTCATTTTGTTATTTATGTTTTCTATGTTCACAAAACTGATGTTCTTTAATTATCAATAAAGTTGATTTACATACACACATATTTATATTGCTGAATGTTATGTGCATTCTTTGTTCATTTGTTTTATATAAGTATGTCGGGTAGACACGAGGTTGGACTTCTCACGCAGGCAACCGCCTCCTTTTCTTAGTGACGTGAGGAGATGAGACATGATTTAAGCAAAACTATCATAAGGATAATTTTAGAGATATTCGTTTAAAATCAAAATGTCGCTTAAACAATGATATAAGGTCATTAGGGTGAAAAACATTCACCTAGTCTACTTTGTGAGCTAGACATGAGTTAAAAAATGATATTATGGATCAAAGAACTCAAATTTACATACTTATGGTGTCTAAACATCATATGTACAACATTCTTTATGAGATAAGACATACGCTCCTTGCAAAAAGGAGAAACTGATGTAGCACATGTCTCATACCATGTGTGCTAATGTCAACCAACTAGGTTAAGATAAGTCCATTATCAACTTATTGTTTTGTGTGACCCAGAGCTTTTATGATGGCTCAAGATTTTGTACCTTCAAAGACTCCAATCAGATACTTGAGACTTAGTGTGATGTTAGCTATATTAGTATGTTTCCAAAAGACCATGAACACAGATTCGGTCTAGCGGAGCATATCTAGAAAAGTAGTCATACTAATGTTAAGGGGATCATGAGAAGAGGAAGATCATTGATGGAATCTCATTTATTTGTATTCACGGGTGCACCGATTATAACTTATGAGTTATGATTGTGAATTAAAGAAATAATGATATATAAGATTTTGAGACTATATCAAATGTGATTTATATGATCCAGGGTACTGCATACTTTATGATCTACTTGTAGATTTGCACTCGACCAGAGGCTATATACTCCTAACAAATGTGTAGCACTTAGCTCTCACAGTATGATGGTCGCACGGTCTACTTCCCCGTATGAATGACTGAGGAGATGAGATGAGGATATGTTTCTCAGATAAGATGAGCACTCCCATTATGTGTTGAGTGGGAGATGTAGGAAATAGAGTCCACCCGTAAGGGGTGCTCTTAAGGCCCATTAGGACAAAGCACAGTAATTTTAATAATTACTGTAACCCTAGCTATCTTATATAAGTACACATACGGTGTACTTCTAAGTATTGAATATACGCATGTTTTTCCAACGCTCTCTCTCTCTCTAAACTTGGGTTTAGACTGTAGCTTAGGGGTTGATCTAATACACTGTGACAATCACCACCGACCAGTAATCTCAGCCGCGGTTCATCTGTTTTCGCTTCCGCTACGAAGAATAAGTTCTTTGTTTATGATTTACTCGCAATATAATGTGTTTAGATTTATCGTGTTCCTTCAGTCTATAATAAGTAAGACTAATAATTTGAAAAATAAGATAAATTATCTACTCAAGAGGTAAAGTACATTAATAACGCAAAAATATTTTTTTGCGCTGTTAGTATATATAGGTTAAATCCATGTTGATACTTGTGTAAGGATCAACCAACAAATAAAAGTATAATTATGAAGTTAAATTCTTTCATATGTGCGTGTTTATTATACTATTGCAATGTGATGACTATGAGTTTGTGAAATATATGTTGTTTATGTAGTTGGAACGTTTGGTTGGTAAAACCAGTACTATTCCTACACAATGCTTGTTCAGATTGATGTGACGGCTCTCTAAGTGGAGAGTTGAATTTTAGACAACTAAATCAATTAAAATGGAAAGTATGACCTTTATATTTAATTATACACTAACTACTGAAATAACATAGACTTAAGTTGTGAATAAACAATCAAAATTTGAAGTTCTTTCAGGAACCTGTATTGACTGTTAAACTGCACGAGTTATACTAGTGACCCCATCTTATTTTTTTTTTTAAGAAAAAATTGATATTTTATATTTGGACCCGTCTAATTGATTAATTCGCTCCATAAAATTTACGAAAGAGAAAAATACTTCTTATTATGATTTTTTTATTTTTAAAGCCCGAACCGAAACCTCTAGTTAAAGGTAAAGGAATCTTATTCATCGGATCTCAATCACCAAACAATCCTTTGTGATGCTCTATCTTATTCCGTGTAATCAATCTGCAGAATTTTTGTAGCCAATTATTCTAGCAGACAACATGACATTCATTCAACTACCGCATGTTCTCTTTCTTAAAGTAAAATATATTTAACTAAATTTTAATTTATACGCACTGCCAGTAAAAAAACAAATTTATGCTTCAATGTAGCAAACTTGTGCTAGTAAGTTAGCTACTATTCACAGAGATGTTACATATAATTTTTTTATTATCAATGCATAAAATTTAAACTCAAAATAAATAAATACACTCGCATCTCGAGTGCAATTTTATTTCCTCACAACAAAATTTTCAAACCACATACATTAACTTAAAAACAAAAAAGAAATAGTAACTAACAGTATGGGTAAGTGATAACAACTTCCCTTTACACATCCTTCTTTTCCCTTAAAATTTATGTACAAATCACAAAGTAAGTTGTATAATTTTCTTTTTGAATATCTTCTAAGTCATGTATAACCAAAACAAAAATTTAAGCCAAAACCTCTTCTGGTTCTTGGCCTAGAATTACTGGCTTAATTTTATTCTTCCATATTTCTTTATACATATCAATATCTCCAACTTTTCTTCGAACCTCCACAACTACAAAACCATCTGTCACTCTGTAAATTTCCACGTTCATGATCATTTTACCTTTCTTCATCTCCATTCCACATTCTTTCTTCTTCTTCAACCTGATATTCTCCGTCTTCGCCATCTCCTCCACTCTCTCCATTACCGTCTTATCCGACTCTTCCACGATTAACCGCTCTGAATCTTCCAACGGGTTGCATTCATTGTTTAACAATCCCGAGAGGTTTAATCCTAAAGAGAATGAGATAATATCAAAAGCATTCAAATAAGATTTCTTGTCTTCTCCCTCCTTAACCTCTTCTATTTCCTCGCTAGGCTCATCAGAGCTGGATGGACTGGATGGACTCGTTAAATTTAAATTCTGAATATGTTTCTGAGGCTGACCGTTTTCTTCGCAAAACTTAACACGTTTCAAGCCCTTGTTGAACCAAGGATGTTTGATGATTTCTTCAATTGTTATTCTTGTCATAGGATTTGTATCGAGAAGTCGAGATAAAAACCGCTTTAAATCGGATGACATCCATTTAGGACACTTGAATTGTCCATTGCATATCTTTTGGTACATCCCCATGAGATTTGAATCATGGAATGGCAAATATCCAGCATTCAATACAAACAAGATAATTCCACATGTCCATATGTCTACCTGATAGAAAATACAATAACATAAATTAGAAAAAAGGGCTTTAAGACGTGAAAATAACTTTCCCCCGTATGAAAAGGGTAGCCTAGTGTACGAAGTATTTCGTATTTATATAGAGTTCAGGAAAGAGCCTCACACCAAGAGGGTGTAATATAAGCAATTTATCTTGATTGGCTGATTTCTAGGCTCGAACTCGTGACCCGAAAAAATAAAAATTAATCCCTACAGCATACAATAGACCCCCAAATTGAATCTATATATATAATTCAAATTTTAATTAAAGTAGAAAATACAATCTTCAAACTCATTTTTGCATTAGAACTATCCCCATATATATGAATTACAGACTATTATTCGACATACCTTAGCTCCATCATATCCTTTCTTCGTTAGAATATCTGGTGCCACGTAAGAAGGGGTTCCACAAAGCGTGTGTAACAACCCATCTTGTTGAACTTGTTCTGTTAACGCACTGAGTCCAAAATCGGACACTTTCAAATCACCATTTTCATCAATCAGTAGGTTTTCAGGTTTCAAATCACGGTGGTAGACGCCGCGGGAATGGCAATAACGGACGGCGGAGATGAGTTGCTGGAAAATTTTCCGGCTTTTTTCCTCGCTGAATTTTCCATCCTTGGCGATTTTCGCGAACAACTCGCCGCCCTTAACGAATTCCATGACGAAGTAGATCTTCGTCTTGGTCGCCAATACTTCATCGAGTTTGACAATGTGCGGATGTCGTAGACGACGCATGATTGAGATCTCGCGCTTGATGTTGGACATCAGCGCGGGATTGGTATTAATTTTTGTCTTGTTGATGATTTTAATCGCCACGCTTCGGCCATCTTTGATGTCCCTAGCGTGGTACACTTTGGCAAATGCGCCACAACCAAGGAGTTTTCCTAGCTCGTATTTGCCGAATAGGGTGGTTTCCGAAGAGGCAAAGGCCATTGCCGGCGCGTAATCGCCGGCAGAGCCAAGAAAATGTTCGATCTCAAAAATTAAAATGTCGAAATCGAAACAGATGAATTTTATTTACTAGTGATTGTTGATGATGAGAATGGAGTAAAGGAGCGATAGGGCAATCTTGGATTTTGTTGGAGTTCTGTGAAAATGGCTTTCACACAAAAAGTTGGAGTCCCATAACTTTAGCCCTTCTACAATATATATACGGAACGTGTTTTTTTTTTTTTTCTTTACATTAAAAAAAGTATATATAAAATGGAGAGTGTGAGAATGTCTATCCCTACACGTCATTATAACAACACTCTTTTTTTCTTAAATTATTTTCTTAATTAATTTTGTGTTTCAATTTTTCCTAGTCAACAAATGGCAACACGGTGACAGTTTGTTTTTGGGATTGTTTTATGCGTGTCTACCACTTGTTTGAGTCAAAATATCATTGCTTTTTTTTCTTTAACTTCCAAGGGATAATTAACAAGTTGTGGATCCAACTAATCAAGGGGATTTTCAAATGATTAATTGTTGAAAAACTCACATTTTTTCTGTTTGAAGCTTATGGGAAATTAGGTTAAAGAAAGAGATTTTAGTGACGTGAAGGAGTGCAAATTTGCAATGACAACCATTAATTTTTAATTACTACTCTATTGTTTTAATTTATGTCTCTTATTTTCCTTTTTAGTGTATATTAAAAGAATCTCTTTCTATATTTAGTAATTCTTCAACTTTAACATTTCACATGATATATTATGATCACAAGATTTTAAATTTTTTCTTATTTTTCTTAAACTCCGTTCCCAATTAAAAAAAACTCCAATCAAAACGTACGGAGTATAATTCCAATTCCGTATGGTGTAAAAAACTTCTTTGCTAATTCCGTGCGACTTGGTCGATAGTCTTCCGTCTAGAAAGAGCTGTTTTTTTTACTAGTGATCGAAAATATAATACATATATATAGTATATTGTCACGTCCTTAGTCTTTGATTAAGTACACGTGCGGCACTTGACAACTCGCTTCCGATTTTGCATAACTTGCACACGTTCTTGCTATGCCAAGTCAGCTTACTACACTAAAGATCGCTGAGGGAATGTTAGAACACAGGAGAATTGCCAAAGAAGCTTTTGTATTAGAGAGAATTTGATTGTTTTGCTTGGTGAATTACAAATGAATGTCCCCTATTCATACTAATCACCTAGGGGCTGGTGTGTAAATAATAATTATTTCACAAATCCTTCCGTATTTACAAATAAGTACACCCTCTAGAATTTTCTACGTGACTAGAATATTTCAAGACTTTCCAAAAGAGTCTTCCTACTAAGTTCATAAATATCTAGAGCTTTCAAAAGGAAATTTTCCATAGTTCTAGAATATTCCATCAAGAGCTAGTCCCTAACTTATGTAACTCTTCCATATGCCAAAAATATATGTCAAGTGACCCTTACGTGACATGATAATGTGGCGGGCCATGACAATAGGCTGCCCAACAGAGGAAGCAATGGAGGTCAAAGGCCAATGGTCGGCGGTGGAATGACTATGGCACGGGCAAGGAGATCCTTTGGTCGGCTGCGATGACTCATGAATGTAGAGATGATGCATACTAATGCCATCATTTAAGTAATTAATTAACCAATCTTACATTCAATTTGTGGTGATAAGTGGTTTTTGGTTCAACCTTTGCTTTGTGTTCTAATTAATTAAGTTTTTAAAGCCCAAACTTTTTTGCTTTGTTTATTGTTAAGTTAATCAACATCGAATCTAACTCAAATCCGAATATACTATTTCGATCAACGACGATTTCGAAGATACATAAGGAAACAAGTAACACATTCTCTTAAACAACGTAGATACAAGGGCTCAATATGGGGTAACACAACAACATAGATGAGTTCAATTATGTTATCATATTAAGACAAATATACAGACCCTAGCTCAACGTATTCTAGCCCGTTATATCAAATGTATTTACCTTATATATAGGTTACTATATTAGGCTGACTATACACGTACAGATACTTATATTGTCATAAATCACCTTAGCTACATGGTGTAAAATGTTGTTAGCGTACGGAACTAATCAAACTCTTGATTTAATAACTGTAGTTGTAGCTCCAGAAAGTAGCTGTCAAACTGGGTGTGGCCGTGTGACCTAGTCTTGCAGGGCTGAAGTAGAATGCTCATATATGGCTTCAATCGAATCCAGTAACTTTTATTATTTGTATTAAAAATTTTATTAAAGATGTACACATATTAAATTTAAAAATAATTATTAATACTTGAAAATATAATTATAAAATTGAGAACGCATAAAGTTAAAATGTTGGATCCGTCTCTATTACTAGTTAGGTTCATTGAACGTAGTTAAGAATTTGCGATGGCAGAATCAGATATTAGGTGATTCACCCTTCCTACCTTCCACATATATAGGCCATAAAAAGACTGATTAGAATATTCGCATACGGTATTTTCGCCACATCTTTGTGGGCACACCAACTTGTTGCAATTTAATTATCTCCAATAATATCAACAGATGTTAAGGAGTTTTTGTTCAACCTTTGCTTCAAATTCTAATTAAGTTTTTAACTTTCCTTTGTTTATTGTTAAGAAAATCAACATTGAATCTATCTCAAATGTAAAACTAGATCGAGACAACAATTAATTTCCTAAATTAGTATAGAATGCTCTAATAACCCCTCTAACACGGGAAAGATTGAACAAGATGCCTATAAAAAAGAACTTTTTAGAGGAAATAAAAAAAATGCAGCTTTTTTCTTTTTGATTAAACTCCGAATATGCATTGTTCTCATTAAGATTCGATTTTGAGTATATATTCGGACTCAAAAACGAACAACCCTTTTTTAGTCTATTCAATTATAACTATATGTTTATATGTGAAATGAATTTAAGTAATTATTAAGTGAAAGATGGGACAAGAGAAAGTGGGGAGACTATGTCTTTTATACAGTTGCTAATGATTTAATTATTAAGAAGCTGTCAAACCAGGGTGTGGCCTAGTCAGCTTTTGTGCACGTAGTTACAACGAAATAGCTATGCAGGTTCAGATTTCTTTTTAATGGATCATATTTTGATTATATAGTTGCGCATATATCATTCTAATCTTCTTTATCGGATGACCTCTAAAAAAAAGTTGGCAGCAAGGGTCTAATTGATTTCTAAAAAATCAGTTCGGCGCATAAAGTATTTCGTATTTATGCAGATTCAAAAAAAGGACGTAACTCAAAGAGTGTGATGTAAGCAATTTACTTTGATGCAAGTAGCAGTAGCTGATTTTACAGCTCGAACGAATAACCTATTGAGCTAATCTCGCAAAACATTTATATTCAGCAAATACCACAACATTAGTATGGCAAAGAGAAACAATTGAATTCATTTGACATATGGCGAGAATATTAGTATACTGGCAAAGGAATTCACAAATTACTTTATTGTGATTCAAATTTAAGTATGGCTTTTAGTAATTTCTTAAATCCCTTTATATAAATTTCTAATTTTGTCGCTGAATGAGGGTTTCAGATATTTTATAATTCACCTTCTTCATACCTTCCACAAAGTACAAAAGATAACGATCGACTAGAATATGCGAATAAGGTATTTTCGCCACATCTTTATGAGCACATCCAACAAGTTGCAATTAAATTATCTCCAACTTCACGTGAAAAATGATCTGATTATGGCAAAGATAACTTATGATATTATTACAAGTTGAGTAGGAAAAAAACAAAGGAAGATAAAAGGGTGAACAGTGTATGAAGTTGACGTATCAAAAGTGGGTAACTGGCAAGATTTTGTACACTTCTCTAAGTATTTTCCCTACCATTGCAATTCTATGATAGTCACAAACTCAACACTTCCTTTTCTTTCTTTTTGGTGTCACAATCTCACAAGAAACTACCACATACAAAATCACTACTTTTAAAAAGAAGAATGATTTTTGTTGCTATCCAAATTCATGACACGTATTTTGCGTTTTGGCCCTAACTGACATTATTTATTTTGTCCTATGGACTAATACATTATCGAACTTAAAAGTGTGCGTACCTTGTGAATTATAATATGCATGTCTTAACAAAGACCTTTACTTTGCTTCCTCATTTCGATGTGGGATTTATCTAAGATGACATGTGCACTGCTTCTTCAGAACCTTGCCTATCTAGAAGCATGTCATCTTTCTTGACCCACTCTCATCAGCCCCGCCCTCCATCATGGGTATCACATTCAATCACAGTGATATTTTTTTCTAATTACCACTCTCTTAATTTCAGTTTATGTGATGTTATTTCCTTTTATAGTCTATTCTAAAAAAAAAAAAACCTCTTTCTACATTTGAAAACAATAGAATTTAAATTTTTTATTTTACCTTATTGACAAGATTTTATAGTCACATAAATATTACGATATGTTTAAATGAGAAGTTTCAAACGTCTTATAATAATACCAATATTATGATATATGTTAAATTTCAAGTTTCAAAATTCTTTTTTTTCTTTGTTAAACTTAATTTCAAGTTGAACTGAAACGGAGAGAATAATAAAGAATTTTTTTTGGGTAAATAAGTAACTTTTATTATCAAGGGCAAATATGTACAATCATAACAAAATCCCCTTAGAGATGACCATCAATCCACCTCTAGAAACTTGCTAAAATATTTATCTACTATCCCTTCCTCGCTTATGATATTATCTATTCAATACTAAGGAAATCTTAAGACTCATTACTACAAAAATATCAATACTATCCTACTTTTCTTCTAACTCTTTCCCTCCATAACTCTTTCCCTCCAGGACAACTATTAAGGGTAGAAATTCATGGTTTCCAGTTGCTTTGCAATTTTCTTGTTGTGGCTCCCTCGACAGTGTATATTTTGTACTATTAGCATGCTAAGACTGTGACCATCTCTTCTTCTTCCTTGAAATATTCTTTGATTTCTCTTTTGTCAAATATAGTAAACACTACATGTCAGCACCATTCTATATATTTCTGCTTTTGCGTTTTTCCCATATGCAAATTGAACTGCCCACTCCTTCTCTTGCACCCATCTCATAACCTTTTTATACACCCTTTGTCATCTGAGTAATTTATTCCATAGAATTAAAAAGAAGTTACACTTTAAAAATAAGTGATCAACAGATTTATCATCATGTTCACACAATATACAAACCAAAAATCTCTTGTATACGATCTACCATGTGCTACTAAAGTCAAATTGAATATCCATTTAAGAAATTTTACATTATTACTGTTACGCGGCGCCTTCCTGATATTCTTTGGAAGGGCGACGTAAGGCTAGGCAATCGATGTCAGTACGATTGCCGTCCGTCAATTGAGGTCCCCTCCGCACGCTAGACTAGATTGTCAGTACCGTGCGGGAAAACCAATATCGTAGGCAACGAGAGAATTGAGAGCAGCGGAAGTTGATGATGAATGATGATGAAAGCTATTACAAAGCTAATGCGGTGTCGAGGGGGTGAGACACCAGTATAGAGAATTGAATGCTTGTTTGAATGTTTGAATGCTGATACCCCCCTACTAATGCTTAAAATAAATAAACCAAAATTACAAGAGTAGACCTATAAAAGCTCTAGGAGCACAATGAATGTAAATGAAGTAAATCTACTCTATATGTACAATGAAAAAGGACTTGGTCTTCTATGATGTACAAACAAGTCCGATGGCAGCAACTTTGGCTTGAGCATCAGGGTCTGCACGCGCGTTGCTGGCGGCGCGCGCGACACTATTCATGTTGGCCTGCGGTGGGGTGCTGGCACTTGTGCTTGGCACACAATGGATGGGCGCGGCATTGGATGTGCACGCATTGATGGCACTCGCATGCCGCTGGGCACCGGCAAGGAGTGTTGGTGGGGCGACAGAGGCGCATGCGCGCTTGTCACTTGGCGCTGCCGAGACCACGGGGCCGACCGTGGCGCTAGGCTTTGAGAGGCTTGCTAGGACGCCACGGGGCGCGTCCAAGGGGTCATGGGGCGAGGCTGGAAAGCAGCCCATGACATTCTCCCCCACCTGAGTTGGCGCCGTCCTCGGAGCCTTAACTACAGGATGATGATGATGATGATTGATCTGGCTTCTGTTGGTTGGGAGGTCTGTTCCCCTCTGCTTTGTGGGGTGATGATGATGATCTGAATGACTCTCCATGTATTTCCGATATGATCTGAGGCGGCTGACATGGAACACTGGATGGAATTTCCACCAGGATGGAATGTTGACCTGGTATGTGGCTCTCCCAATGCGTCTTTCAATGGACATGGGTCCAAGGTATTGTTGCAACAGACGAGGGTCATGGGTCCTCTGTGCAAACAAGTATCGCTTTGGGACTCTTACCATCACTTTGTCTCCTGCTTGATGTTGGACAAAGCAAAGGTTTTGTTCTGCAAACTTCGTTGCCTTGTCTTGGGCTTTGACAAGATAGCTCCGCACTATCTGCATGGTTTTGCTCCCATTCCTTCGAGAACTTGGCAGCCTGAGGCGATGATGGATGGTTTGGTGCATTCACATTTTGTGGGAGTAGCGGTTGCTGTCCGGTAACAATTTCAAAAGCGCTTTTGTTTGTAATGGCGCACTTTTGTGAATTGAAACACAGTTGAGCAGCATCCAAGAGCTTCACCCAATGTTTTTGCGACCCGGTTGCAAAGTGGCGGAGGTATTCCTTCAGCATGGCATTGAACCGTTCTGTTGAGCCATCTGCCTGATGATGAATGTTGGAGTTGGGGCTCACTGTGGATCCGAAGTACCCAAAGAGCTGGCTCTAAAATTTGCTAGTGAAGCGTGAGTCGCAGTCACTAATGATGTGTTTGGGAATGCCCTAATATTTGACAATATGAGCAAAGAAGAGTCGAGTTGTATCCTCTGCCGATATGTTTTGTGGGGCTGCTATGAAGGTGGCATACTTGGAAAACCTGTCTACCACAACCAAAAGGGTTGCAAGATCTCCGACCTTGGGTAATCCTGTGATGAAATGGAGGGAAATGCATTCCCATTGTTTTTGCGGGGCAGGAAACTGCTTCAAGAGTTCCGCTTGTGCCGGGCGATCCGACTTGGCCTTATGGCATGGCTGGCAAGTCTTCACGCAATGAGGGGCGCCATCAGTTGCTTGATGCTGATGATGCTGATGATGTGATTTCTGCTTGATGTTAGGGGTAGCCGGAACCTTGGGTTCATGTCTTTTGACTCCCCTTTTTGACTGCATGGCCGAGATGTTTCCAGCGACCATCTTCATGGATTTGAATGGAATGGTGCGGGGTTTGGCCCCATTGTCCCCCATCATTAGGAGCATGTTGGCAAATGGTACCGGTATGGTGTTGGTTTGGCTCAGGAATTCCAATCCCACTAGCAGTTCGAAATCATCGAGGGTAGCTATGCGTAGGTCGAAACTTCCCTTGTACGTGCCAAGCTTCATTGGCACTCCTTTGGCTATTCCACTCAGTGGCTGAGATGGTGAGTTGATAATCTTGACACGGCCCTTGCACTTTTGCACAGCCAGACCGAGGCGCTCTACCTGAGATGAGGCTAGGTAGTTATGGGTGGCACCCGTGTCTATCATGGCTCGGATGGGACGGCCGTTTACTTTCATGTCGACGAACAGGAGGGTCCTCTCTTTTGTGGTGGGAGGCCTCTCATCCGACTTCTCTTTCCCTTTCTTGGCGATCGGGCATGCTTTCTTCTTAGGGCTACCAGTGCTGGTTTCCGCTAAGGTATCTGTGATGGAGCTAACAAGTGCGTTAAAGGCACCTACTTGCTCTTGCTCGTCTGAGTCACTGCCTGACTCATTTTCGACTATCTGATGAGCGTTGATCTGTGCATGAGGGCATTCATTGTTCCAATGTTGCCCGCCGCAATGACGGCATTCTGAAGGGGGCTTTCTCAACTGATTGTTGTTGACTGATGCAACGGTGTTGCTGCTTGATGAAGGAGTCTTAGATTTGGATGCACTTCGATCTCCCCCATTTCTGCTAGGGCCACCATGGCTTGGTTGGCTCCCGTTGTATCCCCCTCGGATAGGCGGCTGGGACCTATCCCTCAGAGATTCCAAACGATAATCCCCAAGGCATTCAGCAGCTTGGATTGCCTTGGGTAGGGTGTCTACCTTTTGTCGTTGCAGCTCTGCACGGGCATGGGGTTTCAAACCTTCGATGAATGAGAAGAGTTTGTCTTTGTCCCCCATGTCTCGTATGTTTAGCATGAGCGCGGAGAAGTCCCGCACGTACTCCCGCACTGATTTAGTTTGGCTGAGTTCCCGCAGTTTTCTCCGTGCATTGTATTCCACATTTTCGGGGAAGAACTGTAGGCGTATGGCTGCCTTTAGTTCCACCCATGTCTGGAGGTTGTCTTCACGGCCCTGATGGCTTCATATTTCACTCTCCACCAGAGTTTAGCATCGCCCTGAAGATACATGGCAGCAGTTGCTACCTTTTTGGCTTCATCCAGTGGACTGACGGCATCGAAGTATTGTTCGATGTCGAATATGAAATTCTCCACTTCTTTAGCATCCCGGGCTCCGTTGTATGGCTTTGGTTCCGAAATTTTCAGCTTTTGTGGAGCAGGGGCAATGTTCATGGCGCCCCCGATATGGTTGTCGCCTCCTCTGAGTAGGCTTTGAAGGGTAGCATTGACAACATTGAGCTGGCCTATCAAGTTGTCTATGGTTTGCTGCATGGCAGTGATTCTGTCTGCCTCTTGTTCACGTTGGGCTAAATCCTCGGCACGCTTCTGTTGGAGGTCCTCGAATTTGCCACGAATGGAAGCTGTCTCGACGACTGCTGTTTGACAGTCATCCTCAGAGTCCCGACTGATGTTGGCAATGTCAGTCTCCGCCTGCCGCATTCTGCGGTCCAGGTCGTCCAACCTTTGCTCTAGGCTGGCTTTTAAATCAGGCACCGTATCTACGATGGCCGTAGTACGTCAACCGTCTGTTCGAGGACAGTGATCCGATCCCCGTAATTCACCATGGTCAGTGTCACTCCTCTTTTTTGCGCGAGATTTTACTAAACCTTTCAAATAAATAAAAGATCTAATAAAACCTCAAAAAAAGAAAGGTTTTTAATAGTGACAAAGATAAGATTTAGAGTCGCCACCTGACGATTAATTCCGGTGTGTCAGGCCACCATTTTAGAACTTAGACTCGAAGTCAAGTCCGTACCAGAGATTTGGATAAGGGGGTTCATTTGACTCGGGGAGAAGGTGTTAGGCATTCCCCGAGTCCCGTGAAAAATCACGGTTGCGTACTCAATCTAGTTGGCTTTTAGAATATTTGAATTGAGATAAGAAAACAAACACGGAAGAAGACAAACACACACGAGGTTCGAAGTTGTTCCCACCTAATAAAGAAAAAGAAAAACTAAACTAAAATACTACGAGTTTTGCTTAGGCTTCCGAACACAAATACTTCGGGGCATTCCCCGGAATATAATATATACAAGTCCTTCGGGGCATTCCCCGGATAAATTTAACTAAGGGAACGACTTCTTGCCTCAAGAATTAATAAAACATCCTAACATTGCCTACCCAAGTGTGGTCGGCCCAAACATGCTACTATCGAATGATATAACAATATGAACTTAACCTTTTATCTTTAATGTTCAACCCCCTCCCACGGCCCAAGTCACAACAAACGCATAAGCCATAGAGGGGAACGGAGACCAAGCAACAAGAATATTCCATCAAGTAAGTAGATTTTCAGATTATAGCAAACATATGAATAGAGAAAAACATTTACAGGACACGAGCTGTTCAAGTAAGAAAGGGTTGAGCAAAATTGTGACTATCACATAATTCAAACCGCTAGCAACAGACTTAACCTGGCTCTATCATGCCCTTTCTTTTTTTTAACTTAAGCATTACATATCCGATGAACATACTCAGCAAACAGACGAGTACCATTTTAGTGAATACAGGAATAAGAATCGCCTACTCTTAAAGTAAAAATTACTTGTGCGCAAAATGATCAATATCAACCAATGACAGAGTGATGACCCAGAAAGTGTAATATGTGAAGATAGACAAATTGGTTACTGTCAAAAAGGCATCCTAATCATTATGTCTGCTAATTCCATCGTGACTCTTTTGCTTGTGAAGACTCTAAGTGTGAAATGCCATACTAAATTACAAAGAAAACATGGAAGCCAAATCTTCTTTATAGCAATTCAAGCAAGCTTCATCTTAATTTTTTAAGAAAAACAAATTAACAAAACTCATCTACTGCATGGATCTATCACTAAATGAAAGATTCACCTACAGATTAGGTGCGCAACAGAAATGTTCTCTTTGTTACTGAACGAGAAATTTAATGGACTCACACAATGTCTCAAGCTCCAAACAACAGTAAAAAATTGCTTTAAAGTTCAGATATTAATTTCAAAAGCAATCAGTGAACAGGAAGGGACTAATTAATTCCAGGCCATATCAAGGCTCAGATGAACAGAACAGCTTTATGAACATAGGCTAATGACTCGATCGTCTTAATTAAACGAATACCGGCTTGAAGACAAACCATTCCAAATCAAAACATTCAAACATTCAAATCATATTCACAAAGCATTCATATCACACCAACAGAGTCTTCGAATTTATACAAAAAAACAGTAGAAAGTGAAGTATGAACCTGAAAACTAGAATCTCGTTTACTCCTGGATGTTGAAATAAGGAGTCGCGGGCTGACCTCGAGTGACGACCTTCAACTCAGTGACGAACCTCGACTAAACTCCAAGTTGAATACCGATTTCGAAATAGAAATGTTAATTTTCTGATTTTTGAGCAAAACGGAATCTGACTGACCCCGTTTTTTTTCGTTTTTGATTTGTTGAAACAGAAATGAAGAAGGAGAAAACTTGGGTTCGACTCAATGTTTTCTTCCGTTTCTGGAATTAAAAAAAGAAAAGAGAACCCAGAAGAAGAAGAAACTCCAATGCTTTTTTTTTCTGTTTTGATACCTCTGAAGACCGAAAACAAACCGAGAAGAAGAAGCCTAAGGTTCTTTCTCGCCAAAAGAAGACCTCCCCCAGAAAAAAAACCAACTTCAATATATATCCCCTCTTTCTCAAAACCCCCTTCCCCCAGAAAATTCGGAAAACCCCCGAGAGAAAAAAAAACCAAAAAGCAAAAATCCCTCCCAAAACTTACCTCACAAGAATCTTCAAAAAATAACTTTTAAAAACCAAATCGGGACAAATGGAAGACGAGGATCGATTGAGAATCAATCCACGGCTCCCATTTGATCCGAAAAATGGTCCCCAAATCGACGAGTGCAATGATTTTGTCAGAAGTTCGTTAGGGTTAGGAGTACGTGGGGAAGGGAAGGGGACCACGGACGAGTGGGGTTGAACTCGTCCGAGTTTGGATGAGTTTGGGGTGAGGCTACCAGAAGATAGAAGAAGAAGAGGGGGGGTGCGGCGGTTTGGGGGGAGGAGAAGAAGAGATAGGTTAGGGTTTGGTTAGAGATATTTTTAGGGTAAGATAATTTTGGGCCGTTGGATCTTTTAAGATCGACGGCTCAAATTAAAAAGGGAAAAGAATGGGGTATGGGCTGATGAGGGATTGGGCCGCCGGTTAACTTAACTGATTTGGGCTCAATTTAATTTTCTTTTAAGAATTGGCCCATTCCGAATCCCCCTACTTATTTACTTTAAATTGTATTAACTATTCTTTTCTAATCCCTTTTTTAATTTTGTGATTAATCTAATTAGTTATAAAGATCCTAATTTACTTCAATGCAAAAATTAATATAATTACCTATTTATAAAAGTTAAAGTAACCCTTGAATTAAAGATTAAATTGAGGGAAGGGTAGAACCGAATTTATAAAACCAAAAACTACTAATTCAATCTAAAACCTATAAAACAAATCCTAAATGCAATGCATGATATTTTTTTTTTTTGGATATTTCATTAGTTAATTTCTGAAAACAAGAAAGTATAGGTAACCTAACAACTAATAAAATTCCTAAAATGGCTAATAATTGATTAAAATTATTCTATTTTATTTATAGGAGTATTTTAGGTATGGCAAAATCACGTGCTCACAGCTGCCCCTCTTTGCTCGGAGACACGAAGGGTTTTCGGGCAAAGATAAAGTGAGCCGTTCTGCGGGATTTTGCCTATCCGAAACTCCATGAGAAGCAATTTTGAAAAGAGTATGACCGAACCTTACTTCAAAGGTTGCCTACATATCCTTGGCTACCAAGGAATCAGGTCAGTGTAGTTCTGAAAATAGAAGGCGCGATGGAGTATGTTGAGGTGTCGAGCCGATTGAGGTGCCGCCGAGGTTCCGATCCGCGGTTCCTGTCACTACATTAAAAAGGAAATAAAATATGGCAAAATTACATGAAAACTACAAAATCCTATCTACTCTTCTCTTGAATCCTCTCTCGGTCTTGTTGTGCATCTCGAACTGCTGACTTGCATTCTTGAGGCGAGCTTCTTGCTACTTTAACTTGACTTGACCCTATTCTTCAGGCGGGCTCCTGATGCTTCTAACTTGAACCTTGAAACTTGAAGTAAACTTTAAAATCAATGTCCTCATTTTCCAAGTGGGAACCTGACTGCTGAAATTGAGATGTATTCCCTCGTTATCCAGGTGGGCGCCTGATTGCTAAGACTTGAGTTGTGTTCCCTCGTTATCCAGGTGGGAGCCTGATACTGCAATAAAGCAGACAAAGCGAAAGAAACTTTTCTGCCCCAGTTTGGAACCAGGGCAAACTTGAGGGAATCAATCGAATTATGTTACCTAAAACTTAAATCCCATTATACAGGAGGGTCCTGAACATTTAAAAGCTAATTTCCATTATACAGGAGGGTCCTGAAAATTTAAAAGCTAATTCCCATTATACAGGAGGGTCCTGAAAATTTAAAAGCTAATTCCCATTATACAGGAGGGTCCTGAAAAACTAAAAACTAATTCCCATTATCCAGGAGGGTCCTGAAAAATTAAAAGACTAATTCCCATTATACAGGAGGGTCCTGAACATTTAAAAACTAATTCCCATTATACAGGAGGGTCCTGAAAAACTAAAAGACTAATTCCCATTATACAGGAGGGTCCTGAACATTTAAAAACTAATTCTCATTATCCTGGAGGGTCCTGAAAAACTTAAAAACTAATTCCCATTATACAGGAGGGTCCTGAAAATTCAAAAGCTAATTCCCATTATACAGGAGGGTCCTGAAAATTTAAAAACTAATTCCCATTATCCAGGAGGGTCCTGAAAGTCTAAAAACTAATTCCCATTATACAGGAGGGTCCTGAAAATTTAAAAACTAATTCCCATTATCCAGGAGGGTCCTGAAATTTAAAAACTAATTCCCATTATCCAGGAGGGTGCTGAAAATTAAAAACTAATTCCCATTATCCAGGAGGGTCCTGAAAGTCTAAAAACTAATTCCCATTATCCATGGAGGGTCCTGAAAATTAAAAACTAATTCCCATTATACAGGAGGGTCCTGAAAATTTAAAAACTAATTCCCATTATCCAGGAGGGTCCTGAAAAACTAAAAAATAATTCCCATTATGCAGGAGGGTCCTGAAAAACTAAAAACTAATTCCCATTATCCAGGAGGGTCCTGAAAATTTAAAAGCTGAATTTACCTGGGCCATGCTCTTTGCTTGGGGAGTTCTGAATAGAAATTTTTGCCTCTCAAGCATGTCTTCTTCGCAAGAAGGTTTCGTTGATTAACAAACTTTCATGCCTCCTGTTTCAGATAAAATCTTGTTAGTTTGAAAATGTGGTGGTTAGTTTGCGGCGTCATCGCTGAGGGTCTGCTTCTGCTGGGAAGTGTGTTCAAGTTCTCACTCTTGCTGGGGAATCTGTTTCTGCTGACTGACATGCTTCATTCTGATCAGCGGCTTTTGGCGAGGAAAGAGTGGTTTGACCATTGATTGATATTGGATCATAAGCTCTGAACGACCCGAATTTCTTAACCTTGCATGTTGCTTTGCATTTTCATTCCGGACGCTGTTACGTCCTTGTATTTCCTCAAAACTCAAGAATTGCCTTACTGCCTGAACTTTAACTATTTGCATACCCTCATTCCAAGTCATAATATGCTCGGCCGAGTTCGGCTTTGTGCTATTGAGAAGCTGGTAGTAAGCTTGAAATCCTTTTCTTGCTTATTCGGCATGGGCTAACCGAAAGAAAACTCCTAATGATGGACTCAAAAGCAAAACATAATGATTTTGGGACAAAGATCAAAGGAAAATTTTGAACACAAAAATGTTTGTGCGAAGGAAATTAAAAAG